>JBBJLR010020934.1:0-13149 GCA_037577145.1 Brachypetersius gabonensis
TCCTGACTTCCCTCCTGCCTCTCGGTTCCCTCCTGACTTCCCTCCTGCCTCTCGGTTCCCTCCTGACTTCCCTCCTGGCTCTCTGGTCCCCTCCTGACTTCCCTCCTGCCTCTCTGGTCCCCTCCTGACTTCCCTCCTTGGCTCTCGGTTCCCTCCTGATTTCCCTCCTGGCTCTCAGTCTCCTCCTGTAGTTCCCTCCTACCCTGAATTCCCTTCTGCTCTGTGTCTTCTGTCTTGTTGTTCCCTTGTAGATCCACTAGGGGTCCCCTGTGTTCCCGTCTGTCTCATGTCAGGTCACGTGTTTGTCTCATTACACCCGTCACCTGTTTCCTGTTCGTCTACGTGTCCTGTGTTCTCATTGGTTTGGTCTCTGTCTCCCCCTGTATTTAGTCCCTGCGCTGTGTCTGTTCAGACTCGGCGACATTAACGTCATGAAGCTCACAACCCCCTGAATGCTCCTGCCTGGTTTTGTTCTGTCCTGTTTCCCTGGTAAAGTGTGTTTTCTGTTCTCTCTGTTTTCAGCCCTTGTGCTGTATTTTGGTTCCTCTGTTTGTTTATTAACCCTGTTTCCCTTGACCATGTCGTTGTGTTCCGGTTTCCTGTCCTTCTCCGCCACGGTCCCCATGCAAACCGTGACAATCACCTATATAAATGTTATTTAAAGGTAAGAACAAACAAAAAAAGGCAAATACCCAACACTAAATAGACATCTTTCACAACTATCTAACCTGCCTATCTGTTTCCAAGTGCCATTGAAATGGTGTTAGGCACTGCAAAATAGCTGGAACAACATCAGTTCCTTCAATAAACCATGTTGAATAGAGAATGTATGCTCCTGAAAACATGTATGTGGAGCACCTTCATCCTTACCATACTATGAGAGGTGAGCAACTGTATACTTCTTGACTTGAAGCTAAAATTGATCAAAATTCTTTTTTTGTGTGTTTTCATTAAGCAAATTAAGGATTAGACTACTGACTAAGATGCCCCTCTCTTTGTCATTCAAGCTGCCATGTGTGCCATAATGCACACAGAAGTAGATCTGGCCAGGACTAATAATCTACTAACATAGTTCAAACCAGTTATTTTGTATTACCTTTTCTCTAGCATTGTTTAGTGTGGTCAAGTGGGCCACTGATTGTCTGTGTGTTTCTAGCACAAGTGCACCGCTGGTGAAGCGTTTTGGTTCCCGCCCATCTTATAGACAATCCTTAGTAGAGTTTCACTGATACAGATATCAATATGACAGAGAAGGGAAACCTAACCAGTTTGATTGTTTGATCCTACAGGAAAGCTACTGTAGCACATTTTTTAAAAAAATATATGATTTATGTGGATGAACTTGCTTTGAATGTACCACCTACAAAAACATTGCTCCAGAACAACTACACCTCTTAACCCCTTTCAGCACAAAGTTGTTGTGGAGTACATGCCTCAGAGCTGGCAGCACATGAAGGACTTGAGCAATATGGGTTTTAATATTATGGCTCATTAATGTCTTTATATTGTATAACAATAGGAGTTTCTGGGCAGGTTTTGTGTAGTTTCATTTGTTACAGATCTGCAGAAATTAGGAATCACACTTGCCATCAGTCCATACCTTGCCATCATTTCCATCTTGTTCAGTTAAAACCTGTTACTCCCTCAGCTTCCATGCAGCTCCTACTCCAACCATAAGATGCCAGTGCCCTTCTTTTAGTAGCAGTGTCATCATCCCACCGTTTCTTCTACTCACGTGACAACTGAGCAGCTCACACACACACACACACACACACACACACACACACACATAAGAAGACACCTTGGCAAAGCCAAACCATTAATCATCCACTCTGATTTTGCGTCCTTTTCCAGCTATACACAACCTACCCTAAGCTAACAGCTATCTCAACAAGCTCATGGCATTTTTAAATGCATCACTGGAGAACCTCATCAGTAATCAGCCACTTATGATTCCTCTGTCTACATACTGCTGATTGCCTATACATATAAGCACTTTTTTTTAAAATAAATAAGACTTAACTCCCTCTAGTAGGAACACAGCAATATAAACAAAACCCTATGAAACACTATATGATGCACTTCAACAATTCTAATCAAAATAGTATTAATCATGCGATTCTATGCTTTTACATACATGCATATGCATATTGCTTAAACCTTTTATGATGATAAATTTGGTTTAATGGCAATATGGGCTTTGCAAAGAGCTGTGGTTGAATCAGGAACACAGGGTGATGCGGGTGGAAAATGCACGCAAGTTATATCCTATGTGGGAGGGTGAGTCTGAAGGATATTGAAGATGTGTGGGTGAAATCAACAGGCAGACACTGGCATAGCAATTTCTGTTAGAGGGTATATATACAGTACTCATATATTATTTTTCTGAATGGCTATATTCAAAACACAATGTCACATGAGCTGTGTTTAAAAGAATCAGAATTAGACCAAAGCCTTTATTATTGGTTTACTTTGCATAGAGTATAGTACATTCACGAGTCTCTTTGTGATTTTCCTCTTTGGGTTTCATGTATTCCTGTACTGTATTCTAAAATACATTAAATGTCAAGAGTAAAGCCTTGCGCCTATAACATTAGGCTAAACGCGGGCCGATACAGTACGTTTCAATTGCCGCACGGGTTTCAATGAAGTCCCACGTAAACTGCACGCAAGGGTCGCTGTGTTTGTTCAGAAGCAAAATGTGAAATAGCGCCCACAGAGTCACAGAATGCGATGGTCACAGAAATCGGTGTAAGACCTGTAATGTTCATGTTTGGAAAAATACGCTACAGGCAACTTCTGGTTCCAAAGACGAACAGCGCGGTCGTCCAATCAGTGATGTCTCCTGTTGCTGACTGGTACCTACCCTTTCCGGTTTATTAATGTAATTGTGCTTCTCAATTTGTTTTTGTGATTCTTCTTTTGTTTTTGGGTGATTCGTCAATTGTTTTTGTGATTCATCTTTTGTTTTTGTGATTCTCAATTTTGTTTTTGTGATTCTGAATTTGTTTTTGTGATTCTCAATTGGATTTTATGCTTCTCAATTGTTTTTTGTGCTCCTCAATTTTGTTTTTGTGTTTCTCAATTTGTTGTTGTGTTTCTCAATTTGTTTTTGTGGTTTGCACTTCAGGGCCACCGTACATTATCGCTCTCTATCTCTAAAATATTATTAAATGGTGTCTTCTAAATTGTTTCAGGTAAGTGAGAGACTTTATTTATTCAGAATGTTAGTCTTTAGGAAATGTATTAATTTCCTCATGTGAGTTTCCCTTTGATTTATCCTTCTCTTATATATAAAACAGTAAATTTAAATAATATGTGTGTCTGCACTGTATTAATTACTCTCATTTACCCAGTCAGCCCTAGGTTTCTTATTCAGTTATTAATAATAAGATGTATTATTCAGTAACTGATAAGGATAGTTCCGGAACTACTATGAAACTAATCTGTCAGTTTTGTAGTCATGAAATCAAAGGTGGGTCATGTACCAGGCTTTCCAGTCTGTGGAACTGTGGATAAAAAACAGTGATTCAAGCTACAGCCAATGAGAGAGCTAGAACAGCAACACTATCAGACCCAGGGCCCTCAAGTGTTGTGCTGCCCAGCCGTGTGGAGTTCTACAGCTGATCTTTAACATGAGTGCAAAATTACAAGGGTCCCAACTTTCTGCAAGATATGCTATCAGGTTCCTGACCCATCAGTCGACCCCCAGCAACTACAGTCCACTGGCTCTGTCATGAAAGCACTGGGGAAACAATTCCTAAAATGTCTGCATTTGCGGTTGAAGCCTTGGCTGGACCCTCTATAGGTTGCTTACTGGCCCTATTTAGGTGTGTAGGATGCAATCATTGGCTGCTGAACCAAACTTATTCCCATTTGGAACATTTTTGGGAACATTCTGCTGTTTTTCAACTTCTTCAATATGTTTAACACAATTAGACCACTAGATCACTACTGGGGAATAAGCTAATGGAAATCCAGGTGGATGCTCCACTGATAGCTTGGATTACGAATAACCTCACTAATCCACCATAGCATGTCCAGCTGAGGAACTGCTGCTGAGATAAAAATTGTGTGCGCTGCAGGGAACTGTACTAGAACCCTTTCTCATCACCCTCTACACATCTGTATTCAGGTAACTGCAGAATGTCACCTGCAGAAATTCCCTTCCATTGTGGGCTGTATCAGGGATGAACGGGAATACAGGACCATTTACAGCTAAACATGTTACGGGGTTGCTATGCGGGAAGAAAATTATGAGTATAGTGATTTTTCTGTTATTTGTTGGTGTATTGTAATGAATTATTCTGGCACCTGCGTGCCAAGAGGATGGCCGTGCGGCTGAAAGGCAACAGATTGTGAGTGATGGTGGAGTGACTGTACCGACGCTAGCCAGAGGAGAAGGGCACGTGCGGTGGGGGAAATCCCAAGCAGACTCCATCCTAGGGTGAGGGACCGCTTTACTGCCGATTCACCTGTTTCAGTCTGGTGAGCCATACCTGAGGCAACATTTTACTAATGTTAACATTATTTACTTTTAATTCTAGTAATATTTAGTTTATTCTTTATGGAATAAATGGGTGTACAATTTTATTTGTTATTGCTGTTCCTTCCCAAAATGAACCTATGGTGGGGGAGAACACACTCCTGTTTTATTACTTTAGTGGGTCCCAGTGCCCATTATTCTATCACTGGGTGGCATTATCGGTATTACCATTTTTAATTATTATTATATTTTATGGATGTTGTTGGCGGGGCAGGACCACTGGGCAGTGTAACGGCGGCAGCCCTGCAGTGGTAACAAACATCACAAACAACTGGTAGTGGACTTTAGGAAGCTAGCTCCTCCTCCCCCATCATCACTTTAGAGGGACCACAGGTACGTAGGGGTATACACTGACAGCAAACTGGTCTGGTCCAGGACCACAGACATTTTCAAGAAAGGGCAGAGCCGGGCTTTACCTACAGAGGAGGTTCAGGTCTTTCAATGTCTGTGGAACAACTTTGATTATGTTCTCTGTTGCTGAAAGTGTGGTGTTTTTGTAGCTGTATGCTGGGATGGTGGGGTGAAGGCAGCTGATACCTACAGTCTGTTAAATAAGCTGTTAAAAAGTTATTGGTGTCAAACTGAAGACCCTGGTGGAGGTGAGGAGAATGCTGAAGAAGCTGCTCTGAATCATGGACAATCCATTCCACCCCATTCATGCCTCCTTGAGAGACTGTTGGAGCACACCCAGCAAAATATTAATCGCTTTAAAATGCAGGATTGAATGCCACAGGAAATCCTTTCCATTTGTGCATAACTAAGTAACTTCCATAAATAATTTGCACTACTGATCTGCTGGTACAGCACACTAAATGAGTTACCAGTGATGAGTTACCATGTTATTGTCACGGGTGCCTGAGTTTAGTGGGGAGTTTCCTAGGGGAATTGTTTAGGGGGAACTCACTTGTAGAATTAAGATGGTTGCCTCCACAGCTCCCTAGAAAGAAGTGCACATTAGAAGGGGTTAATGAGCAGAATTAGTCACAGGTGTATGAGGTCGGGGTGATTGGCGCACATGGTGGAGACGAGCTTCTATTATGTCCAGACGCCGAGCTGAGGAGAGGCTGGAGGGAGGGAGGACACGCAGGCGGAGGGAGGGAGGACATGCAGGCGGAGGGAGGGAGAACCGATCCGGATGGGAGGGTCTATGAGGCAGAGGGTCTATGAGACGAGTCGAAGCTGGCATACTGCCGAAAGCGGGGCCTGTAAAGGTGGACCCGAGTTGGGAATTGGCTTTGTGGCACAAAGAGGGGGATGGGAACGCTCACCCCTGGCTAAGCTAAGTGTCCCTTCTTTTCAACTGCTGGTGTGGTTGTGCTGCCGCGAAGAAATTCAATCCCCTTCTCTCACTGGATGTTAGCTTTGCCTGCATTTTTGCCCCCCCAGCTCTGAGACTGTTTTTATAGAAGAATTGAATAAATATTTTTATGTTATTAGTGTGTCCTTACATCTTTGGGGGTGCAGTTTGCTCTTCAGGGCAGTGTGGTTAGGGGGTCTAGCGAGAGCCCCACCCCGCCCATTCACATTATTTTGTTACACTGTGTTCTTATTGTTGCGCTATTGTTTATTGACTTTTTTGTATTGTTTTAATATCTTATTTTTTTCTTGTTGCAATGAGCATGCTAATGACAAAAGATAAATAAAGTTCTTTATCATTTCTTATCTTATTGTTTTGGCTGAAGCAGATGCTAGCCATTACCCTCTCTGCAATGGTTTTAATCAAATGAGAGCCATAGTTAGTGTGACACTTGAAATTGAACTGAAAATTGGACACATACATCATCAACAAAAGAGCAAAACTGGAAAAAACAATTATCAGTCAACTCAAAGCATTAGTCTGACATTTTTTAAACAATTATCTACCAATATGATTTCAATATCATTGTGCAGCCCTATGCAAAAATGCTTAAATTAAAAGTAATTTTGGTGCAGCCCTATGAAAAAATGCTTAAATTAAAAGTAATTTTGGTGCATACATTGTGATCAATTAGCATTATGTGAAGGACAGCTGGTATGTTCAAATTGGAGAACAAAGCAAAATAGAAAGGTTTTGTAATTATGGCTGTTAACCTATCCATTACACCAGTGGTGGCTCCTCGTCAATATTTTTGGTGAAACAAACCACCCTTCATCCCCGTCACGCTCCGCAAAACAAACTCAGTACTAGTGTTGTTTTTAGCGGCCTGTTTTAATTTTAGTTTTAGTCTAGACTTTGCGTCAAGCTGTCATTTTTGTTTTTATTAGTCTTAGTCACGTTTATACTCTTTTTAGTCTAGTCAAGTTTCAATCGACTAAAATGCTGAGCATTTTAGTCTTAATTTAGTCAGAATTATCCACGACTATTTTCGTCTAGTTTAAGTCAATGACAACTGATGACAATTTAGTCCAGTTTTAGTCAATACATTTGTATTTTAGTCTACTTTTTTAGTGTTGCAATTCTATTTAACCCAGTCAATATAGTATAAGTACCTAGTAGAATGGACAAAATCTACATTTTCTTTTAGTCAAACCTATTTCACAGTTCAAACAATGTTATATTATTATTATATTATTGTTACCTTATAAACTCAAGAATACTGTACATCCAGCCCAGACACAGATTTACTTTTTGCCAACCAACCATGTTAGAACTTAGAAGTACATGCACATAAATTTAAATAAAATAAATAAATAAAATAACATCACATCAATAAAAAGTGCAAATAAAATTAAAATGCGTGTGTCTATTGACATAAAACCCACATTTGTAAAGGATCAGCTTTTTTGCATGGATTTGGGCTGCTTATCAAAATGCTGTGTGTGTGAGAGTGTGTGAGTCATTTCTCTCTCCCTGGCCCTGCGTCCCAATACTTTTGTTCATGCTAGATAGATTTATTCACAGTGCCTCTCAATGGACGTACTGGGATGTAGCACCATACAACAGTAAGGTTGGTCAACCCAATATCTTTTTCTCCCCTCCCTATCATACAGGAAATAACGTCTCATCTCGTTTTAGTCAACGAAAATGAAGAGATATTTTAGCGTAGTTCGTTCTTATTCGTCAACAATATTACATGATATATTTCATTTAGTTATCGTCATATGACCAGTATTTACATTGCGTCTCATCTCATAGACATGTGATAAATGTTCACTGACGATGATATTTAGTCATAATTTTCATTTGCTGCCTCACATTTTGATGTAGCTTCTCTTAGTGTTAGTATTAAATTACTACAAAATATAAAAAGTACAGTAATCCCCCGTTTTTCCCGGGGTTAAGGTCCAACAGCACCCGTGTATAGTGAAAGAAGGTGTTGTGTTTTAGTAAAACATATGCCTAAAAAGGCCTATTTGTATAGTGCAAACCCTAAATAGGCCCCCAAATATGCTCCCAGAACACTTTAATTTCATTTAAACATAATGCATTAATGCATTACCATTAAATGTCATGCACACCAGATCACGGGACGTCAATTGGCATCAGAGGCGACTCACATAGGGGCAGCTGGTGGCCTAGTGGTTAAGGCATTCACCCTGTGATCAGAAAGTCCAGGTTCGATTCCCAAGACCAGCAAGGATTTTTTTCCACGGACTTCACCAGTGCCCAGCTTGGCTGGGTTCCCCTCTGCAGAACCACCCTACGGCTTCCACACACACCATCAGACACTCGGACAGCTGCTGGATCACAAGCTTCTCTTTTATTGGCTGAAATAAATGCAAGGTACAGTGGAGTCAGTGGGAGTTAGCCCAAGTCGGTCTTCACAACTCTCTCTGTTCAACGTCCTGGATTGCTTTTTTTTAAATGTTATGTTTCTTTCTTTTATATGCAGGTACATGTTTATATGTAAACATTACAAAAGGCACAAATAAACAAAAATAAACTGTAGAAGCCTCTTACATTTGTGATCGTATAGTGATATGAAAAGTCCTGGACACTTAAATATAATATACTTCAAAGTTCTTAATATCTGTATTAAGACACCATATCTGTAACACTAAGAGTAAATCAAGTGATATGTTTTTTTGTAGAATACAATACAAAACCCATATGAACACGGTGAACCATTAGACCCGCCAGTACAAACATAAATACGTTTACTGGGTGGTGTATTAGCTAATTACCACCCAACTAGCTTACTTATATAAATACATCACAACAGTTTTAACACAATCAAAAACTTTAGAAGAACTGTGTAGGATTATAAATACAAAAAATCCCATAAATGTTACCTGAAATTAATGCAAGGTACAGTGGAGTCAGTGGGAGTTAGCCTGAGTTGGTCTTCTGACGCACGACTAAGGTCCTTCCTGACTGATTCTGACGTCAACAACGTGCCAGTTCACCCATCGACTCTGTCTTACTCTGCCACTGTTCTAATTCATTCTCCAACCGACACAAAGCATTCTGACGGACCTATCTCTTCTCTGACTGACACTGACCCTATTCCCCTGACCGACATTAACCCTGACCCTAACTCAGAACTGTTTGTCACATGCACAGATCCCGACCAAGACGTTAATCTGGGTGACAAACAGATGAACATGACTGCTGTATTCTCTCTTCCAGCATCGGCCATCACTCCAGACGCCTCACCTCCAGCGTCAGCCTCCCTGCCAGACGCTCCCTCTCCAGCGTCGACCTCCCTGTCGGACGCCTCACCTCCAGTGTCGGCCTCCAAGCCGGACGCCTCACTCTCAGCGTCGGCTTTCACACCGGGCGCCTCACCTCTAGCGTCGACTTCCCTGCCGGAGCATTAGAGTCCATTAAAACCTTGAAAATCCCCGAGCCTCCGGGGTCTGAGAAGATTTACATAGAAATGAACGGGTACGCACGTCTTCATCTGCTGTTGCTTCAAAACATACTTTGCAATTTTAGTTCTGTTGCTGCTCAGTATAACGTAACAAGTTGCTGCATTTTCTCTGCTGTTGTTTCTTCTTGTTTTCTCTTTTTTGTCAGCAGGTATGGAAGCAAATTATCTGTTTGTTTGGATTTTATCCTCCTTTCCCTTCCTTTCCCTGTTTTTTTTTTTCTTTCTTTCTTTCATTTTCCTTATTCTTTTTTTTTTTTCTCCCCTTCTTTCCTGGGTTTGTGTTCCTTCCCTTTCTTTGTGCCCTGTCCGGCCTTATCTGTCAGTTTACTTAATTAAAAGAGATAATAATTAAATTAAATTAAAATAAATAAATAAATAAAGGCTGTGAATGATGATAACACAGCTATACACACACATCTGTGTTATCTGTGTTACTGACAGGCCGAAAAAAAAAAAAGAAGAAAGAAATGAATGAATGGGGATGCCAGTGAATGTTTCACTGAAATCTGCTTCACCGCGGTTGGGGGTGGTTCTGTTTCATGTTGTTGACAAGAGCCGTATATAACTGTAATGCTATTGAGGAGCTGAAATTAGGAGATTAACCTTTTTTATGGGCATTTCTGGGTTTCTCACCAATAAAAAAGTGATAGTTATTAAGGTTTTTTTGAAACATTGTTTTACTTGTAGTCTAATAGAAACTACCACTGCATTACACATACAAGTCTTCTGCACCTTCAGTTATTTTTCTTACTTATACAGACCCCTGCATCTTGTACAAGATCTAATACTGCATATAGAAAAGAATGAACTTCATTTATTCTCTACTGTTTTTTAATGGCTATCTGCATATAGTAGGCACAAACCCTTGCTCTGCAACTTTCTAGAAAGAATAGAGAAGAATGGTGTGTGCTAAGGATGGACCTTAAATTATTTATCTCCTCTCACCAATGTGTAGGTAGGGAAATGGGAAATATATTCCTGAAACATATGTGTCACAGTTCCCGCCTACGGTCAGAATGCTGGTGTCCTGAAAGCACCGCAGATTTTTCCCCTATTGCCCCTGAGTCCAGGGAACCCCATGTACCTGAGCACGGACGAGGAGGAGTTCATGTACGGGTGGAGTGGACATCCGGAAGACCCCCCAGTAAGAATGGCCGTGAAAGACATTTTTCCGGACTTTCCCGTCACTCCAAAAAGACGGAGGAACCAGAGAAAGAAGACGAGAGGTGGGAAGGTGGACAAGGGAGGTCCCCTCACATCGTCTTTGCCTTCGGGCCATCACCCACCGCAGATAGTGTTCAGTCACCCTAATGCTGATCAGACATCCCTGGCTTCCTCTCCTCCGTCACGGCCCCAGTCCATTCAGGGTGCTCCGCTGCTAGGCAGCTCTCCCCATACTGACCCAGTACCGGATGAAAGTCACCTGTCTGTCTCCACCCCAGATCAGATCAGATCAGGTATTCAACTCAGCTTAGTGCCCTTTGACGACGTCCTATTCAGCCCCGATCAGCCCCTGACCAGCCAACTTAGTGCTACTCAGTCCTTACCAGTTCCATTAATTTCCCCTCACTAAAACCCAGTCCAGTTCAATCCTAACCTCTATCAACCCCTATCTCCAAACCATCTTATTTCACTCAGTCCACCCCACTAGAGGATACCTGGTTTCCCTCAGATCCGGTCCGACAACCATTCCTATTCCACACTCTCACCAGCCATCTCCAGTGAGCTCGTCTCAGCTTGTAGCCATGTCGCTCCAACGCAAACGGCGGTCTCAGCACCAGGTGCTCCAACCCTAGTGCCGGACTCCAAACCAGCCATTCAGACCCCATCTTCGGACACCAAACTGGCCGCCCAGACCCCCGCATCAGACTCTGCACCAGCTGTCCAGACCCCAGCACCAGACTCTGCCCTGGCCGTCCAGATACCAGCACCGAACTCCGCCCCGGCCATCCAGATCCCAGTGCTGGGCTCCGCACCGTCCGTCCAGACCTCTTCGCCGGACTCCACCCTAGCCGTCCAGACCCCAGTGCCGGAATCTGCCCTGGCCGTCCAGATTCCAGGGACAGACTCCGCCCGGGCTGTCCAGACCCCAGTGCCGGACTCCGCCCTGGCTGTCCAGACCCCAGCACAGGGCTCTGCACCAGCTGTCCAGACCCCTTCGCCAGACTCCACCCTAGCCGTCCAGACCCCAGTGCCGGAATCTGCCCCAGCTGTCCAGATCCCAGCGCCGGACTCCACCCCGGCCGTCCAGACCCCTTCGCAAGACTCCGAACCAGCTGCCCGGAGTTCAGAACAGGCCTCCGCACTGGCCTGTGTGAACGCAGCGCCGGACTCCAAACAGGCCACCCTGAGTGCAGAACCGGACTCCGAACCAGCCTGTGTGACCGCAGCGCTGGATGAGACACTTGCCTCGTTCCCACAGGAACAATGTCTGCCTGCTCCTCCTCCTCCTCCTCCTCCTCCTCCTCCTCCTCCTCCATGGATTGGGACTTTGCCTGGTTTTTCTGCACTTCCCCCCTTCATATTGATTGAAGGGCTGGGAGTTGTTCTTCAGCACCCCGGAGTGGCGCATTGTCAGGGGGCTACTGACACAGTTCCCACTTGTGACCACCAGGGGTTGCCAATAGACCAGGAACTGTCCTTGAACTCTCTCTCACTCCAGGTTCTCCTACTTGGTTGACTCCTCTCACCACCTGTATATAATCACCCTGTGTTCACTACTTGCACCTGTATAAGTTTCCCACATTATTACCTGTTTCCCTATTGGTTCCCTGTTAATTCCCCCTTGTATTTATAGTCGTCTCTCTCCTTCGGTCAACACACCAGCATACATTCACATAGCCTTCTTTTGTGCTCCTGTTAGGTTCCTACGTTTAGGCTTGGCCACTGTGCCTCTTCTCTGTTTGTTTCTCCATCTGGATTGTAAACCATACATTGTTTCGAAAAGGGCAGTGAAAGGGTGCTTCACTTCCTGCTCACCTCAGACCGAACAGGGTCGTGACAATATGCATACTGTAGCAGATAAGGTTGTCAAGATTACAATGTTCAGAACAGAGACGGTGCAGGGAGCCATATGGTTTTTGACAGGTACATCAAAAAATTAGGAAAGTCATAATTGGCTTTTAACAGCTAAAACATCTGAAACCAAATTGCCTGAGATGACTGTAGTTATTTAATAGTTTGTATCCACTGATACATCAAAGTAACATAGGATAGAAAATGCTGATCTCCAAAGCTGGTCAGCTCATAGTTTTTTGGTGTGGTGAAATGTTGCCTGTCAGCATGTTCAATACAGGCATGGAAAAAATAAGAGACCACTTTTCCCATTTTTTCTGTTTACTATTTGCACACTTTGTGGCAGTGTGTGTAAAATGCACAGATTCTTTTATGAACGATTGCTGTGTAAAAAATGCCTCCATATGTGTTGTGAGCAGAGTAGTGTTTGTAGAGCAGCTTTTCTGTGTGCTGTATTCCAGCAGCTTCACTTCACTCATAATGTATAAAACAATACTGACATGCACATTATACACACTAACCAGATAAACAAATTGTGCAGTCTCTTATTTTTTCCATGACCGTATAATTTAAAGTACCTAAATTATGCTTGACAATATGATGGAAAATGTCTTTTAAATGACATTTATATGGCCACTACCCATAAAATCTAAAACATGTTTTAATGCCAGGTTTCTCAACCACTGGGCCGCTGTCATGTCCCATTACCAGCCGCTAGAGGCTGCTATTTGTATGAGTGTGTGTGTGTGTGTGTGTGTGTGTGTGTGTGTGTGTGTGTGTGTGTGTGTGTGTGTG
>JBBJLR010020944.1:0-13148 GCA_037577145.1 Brachypetersius gabonensis
GACAGTCTTACAGTCATTAGTTACAGAGACAGTCTTACAGTCATTAGTTACAGAGACAGTCTCACAGTCATTAGTTAAAGGGACAGTCTTACAGTTATTAGTTACAGGGACAGTCTTACAATCATTAGTTAAAGGGACAGTCTTACAGTCATTAGTTACAGATATTGTAAAAGATATTGTATTTTTTTTTCTTTTTGAGATATGTTGGGACTTTCTCTACAATTATTAGATTTCCTGTTATTACAGGGTCAGCTATCAACAGTTTTTGGTGGCACAGCAGTTACATAACAGTTATATAGTTACTAAACTGAATGTTGTGTTTGTCAAGGAACAAAAGATTTTAGAAGTATATTGTGGCACCAGGTGGCAATCTGACCGGTTAGTCAATGAACAAATGCTTTGCAATCATCTCGAAAGACAATAACACACAAGACACAAATATAGCTTCGTCAACCTGCCGGACTGGTTTCATCTCGGACCTCAAACGAGTCCGTTTCTGTCTTTGATCTGCAAGGAGTGCATGAATGACAGAGAATAAAAGAGAGAAAGAAAGAAAGAAAGAAAGAAAGAAAGAAAGGGCTGCTGATGTGGCTTCTAAAGTAAAAAAGACACTTTTGGATAAATATGAGAGACTGCCGAAACTAACAGACTCAGTAGTTTCACAGTTCTTGACCCACTACTGTGTTTCTTTCTCAGCTCTTTACTCTTAGCACTAACTCATTCACCCTCATTTACTTAATTCTTTTTGACCTGGAAGTCAGCCTGAAAGCAAAACAGACCTTTTTTGTCCCATTAATGTCTTCTGAGCGTTTCCCTTTTGTTGTCTCAGGTGTCAATGTGTGTTTTCTCTTTCAGTAACGTCTGTAATGACAGGAAACCCAGTTCCTCCAGCCCCACCCCCTACAACACGGAGTCCTTCATCATCAGTGACGACTGTAACTACAGGAACTACAGAAACTACGATTTCCACACATTCTACAGTGAGCACTTCGCCTGGAAAAAACACGGACTCAACCCCATCACCGACCCCGACATCCTCAATGACTTCTGATAGTACAACATCCCCAACTACAGCAGAGTCCACGGTGCCACACAACTCATCCAATACTTCTGCACCCGCAAGAAATGTGCCATCGCCCGTATCAGGATCAACACAGACGTCTGGTAAGGGAGAACAGAAATGCGATGAGTGTTCACTCGGACCTGCTGTTTCTTCTGAGAGGGCAGACATGATACACACATCGTGCTTTAAATGTCACCTTATAACAAGCCTGATATGCACAACAAAAATTCTAACATGGAAAGTGAAATACAGTAACCCCTCAGTTTTATGCGGATCAGCATTCGGATTCAGTCCAACGCGGGTTTTTCTGTGACCCGCCACCAACTGTATTACCACCACCAGTCCAGCGGTAGCAGCAATACACTGAAAAGTTATCAATCTTTGAAGAAGAAGAAGCTGCTGCAGCGTGTAGCATGACTGCTCCGTGTCTTGTCCTCGTATTTTAGCGTTTTAAATCTTTTACCCCCCAGTTTTCAACAGTTATCTCAGTTTGTTTAGTATTAGTAAGCTGTGCCCTGTCTAAACATGTGGGTAGAGAGACTTATTTCAGCCTTTCTTTTGTGTACAAGTGTTTGTTTTCGCTTGCCGCGCGCTGCTAATGCTAACTGCTAATGCTAATGTTTTTTTAAGCAATAAAGTTTTCTGATTCTGATTATTTACCTTTACATTTTCCTCAAGAGTAATGAATTAAGCTGAGCTTAAAACAAAGGGAGCATATTTGGGAGAATATTTAGGGTTTACACTATAAAAATAGGCACTATACTTTTTCACTATAGTATACTTTTTTTTATACTTTATGGGGGTGCTCTTGGAACGTAACTGTAATCATAAATCAGTCTTCAGTTAACATGAAGAGACAAGATGCTGTACATCAGGGGAGTGCAACTCCAGTCCTGGGGGTCGGTGTCCAGCATAGTTTGATGGCGGTTCTCCTCAAACACATTCACTAAACCTGACAAATAACTGCCCTCCAGGACCAGAGCAGCTCATCCCTGCTGTAGTGTCGTTTTATCTAGTGCCTTCTGCTGTTCCCAGAAAATGTTGTTTGTTCTGATCATTATTTCTTAAAACAATGACAAATCTGACTTAAAAAGTTTTGACCTACCAATACATATTTTTTGCTGTGTGAAAAAACACTTTTTTGAGTTTTTGTGAACCTTTGTCTTAAAGATTCAGGCACCACAGACCAAACCAACTCTCCCACACCATCAGTGACTTCGCCGACCACATCCAGCTCTCCTGCTACAACAGGCAAGTTAACCAAACGCAGTGGCCTTCCTATATTTCAGCACTGGGGTGGAGTTTTAATATAATGCACTGGAAGATTGCTGTAGTCACTATGTTTGCACACAAAGGTACAGTACAGTCTTCAGTTAATACAGTTTTCTCATGTTTTTTATGATGAGGTCACCTTATCTAATGTCTTGCAGACAATTTAGCTTAGACCAAGCATTATTTCTTGAAACAAACTAAATTATGTATATCGCTATATAATTTTTCTGTTTTTTTTCTGAATGTTGTCTTCTCCCTTTGTCTTAAAGGTTTAGGCACCATGAACCAAACAACCTCCCTCACACCGTCATCATCATCAGTGAATATGACTTCAAATGCCACATCCATCTCTCCTGCTACAACAGGCGAGTTCGCCAAAAGCAGTGGCCTTCATGTATTTCAGCACTGGGGTGGAGTTTTGATGTAGCGCACTAGAAGATTGCTGTAATTCTAAATGTTTACATCCACACAACTACACAATAACAAGAGCCAGTTTGAATTCACAGCAGCAGATTCAGACTTTATGAAGGTAAACACCTCCCTTCATGATGTACAATCTGTTCCCTACGTTTACAAACATCTGTGTCTCTGTATTCTAGTTAAATACAGAATCATGTCTATTTCCAACAAATGTTTTACATCATGGACTTCTCTTCCAATCAGTGAAAGTCTGTCCTTTCACTTTTTGTGTGTGCTTTGGTGCAAAAGTTCCACAGGTGTACGTGTAAAGCAATGTACATGTTTAATATATGTTAAATAGCACAGCCAATAGGGGCCCGGCCCCTGTGTTTTAATGGGCTAAGCTTAGAGGTCGACTCAGAGCTTAGTCAGACGTGGATCATCAGTTTTAATCAGATTAATATTGTTAGTTTGCATGTAAATGTGTTACTTTCTCAGCTTTGGCTGTAAGGACTGACTTGATGCTCATATCATCAGCGGCGGTTCTAGACCAAGCTGACCAGGGGGGCCGAGGTGGGGCCAGTGTGTTTTTAGGGAGGCACATATAAGGGCAAAACAGGTCGATATTTTATTTTCGATATTTGATTTTATATTTAGCTTTTATTTATTTTTTTATTGCAGTTCTTTTTTTGCCCACACAGTTCTTTTAAATCACACCGTCATCGTCTCACTGTAGTGAGGAGGAAAAATAGAAAGAAATTCACACACAGGGAGCCTCAAAATCCCATAAAGCGTTTGCGTGTGTCTCGCGTGTGTAAGCGCTTTAAGCAGTCTGTCTGGAACACATGGAGCGTTAGGTCTGTTCTTCGAGCAGCTCGTGTCGCGATAAGAAATTAATATTTAAATCATTGGTTGTTCAGTGCAGGGGCCACAACAGGGACCAGGAGCAATTCTACAGGGGCCCTAGCTCACGCTGGCCCCCGTCTAGAACCGCGTATGCATATCATTCTCCCAGAGGCCCAATTAAATAAAAATAAATTAATTTAAAAATTAATTTAATTATATATATATATATATATTATTGTGGTTGTGGGATCTGATTGTTGTATTCGCCCTCTGTCTGAATGTTTCAGGTACCATTAATGAAACAAACAATTCCACCTCAGCAGTGGGGGACTCAGCAACACCAGTGACTCTGACTTCACTACCCACAGCCAGCTCTAACACTACAGACGGTGAGTTCACCAAATACTGTGGCCTTCATCCCATGGTTTCATCCCCTGATAGAGCACCATTGTGTCCAAAGAGTCTGAGAAGGACACAAATATTGTTTTTTTTCTTCAGTGTTTTTAGATGTTTTTGTTAGATGTTTCTATGGTGTACTGAAGCATAAATACAAGAATTTCAAAGGTTTCAATGGCTTTTATTGACAATTACATTAGGTTTATGCAAAGAGTCAATATTTGCAGTGTTGGCCCTTTTTTTTCAATCAACTTCTGGGCCAAATCCTGACTGATGGCATCCTGTTCTTGCATAATAAATGTTTGGAGTTTGTCAGAATGACGTGAAAAGACCATTTTGACAGCACACGGCGTGAACAGCACGGAATTCTTTCTCTACATTTAACCCAGTGAACTAACAAAGCAGTGGGCAGCCAGGAACACAGCATCCGGGGAACAGTGTGGGGAGGGTACCTTGCTCAAGGGAACCTCAGTGGTGCCACTAGCAGTCCTGGGATTTGAACCCGCAACCTTCTGATCACAGGGGCAACTCCCTAACCACCAGAACACCAGCTGCTCCGCAAGAGTTTGTGGGTTTTGTTTGTCCACCCGCCTCTCTAGGATTAACCACAAGTTCTGAATGGGATTAAGGCCATGGACCCAAACTTTCGATGTTTTGTTCCCTGAGCAACTTAGTTATCACTTCTACCTCATGGCATGGAGCTCCATCACACTGGAAAAGGCACTGTTCTCCACCGAACTGTTCCTGGATGGTTGGGAGAAGGTGATCTCGGAGAACGTTTTGGTACCATTCTTCATTCATCATTGTGTCCTTTGGCTAAATTGTGAGTGAGCCCACTCTTGGATGCTTTACTCTTGGTGACACAGGGCTGATGGTTTTCTTCTCCGGACATTCACTTTTTCGGATGCCTCAAACAATCAGAAAGGGGCTTCATCCGCAAAAAAATGTCTTTCCACCAGTCCTCAGGAGTCAAGTCCCTGTACGTCTTGTGAATTATAAGTCTGTCTTAGATGTGTTTCTTAAAGAGAAGAGCCTTCTTTGCTGCCTTTCTTGACACCAGTAAGGTACCCTCCCCACACACTGCTCCCGGGGGCTGTGTTCCTGGCTGCCCACTGCTTCACTTGGTGAATGGGTTACATGCAGAAGAATTTCATGCTGTAGTCTGTTCACATATGACACTATCAACTGGGTTTTTTGGAATTAAGTCAATTTTCACGACAGAGAGAGACTTTGCAATGAATTGCAATTCCTCTGTTGACTCTTCATAAGGTCCTGGAGGGTATGCACACCATCATAAAGACCGAAACAGCAAACTTTGTGAAAATTAAGTTTTTGTTGTCATTCTCAATAAAATAACTATTACTAATTACTAATGTTTATTCATTAGAGCTGTTGGCGTGTGTTTTAAAGTTTGCTCTGTCTGGTTTAGGAACTACAGATCAAATAATCGCACCCTTACTGTCAGCTAGTACACAGAGTGCAACAGAATGCAGCTGAGCTGTGGTTTAGCATCACTGTGGAATCCTGATGGAAATAATCATTGAATAAGGTCCTGGTTGGTGTACCTTATGCTGCTTTTTTAAAAAAAAAAGGTGTTAAAATAAGTAACATTTCCTTATGCAATGCTTGTAAAAGTCACCGACAGACATTTTTGTAGAAATAGTCAAAATTATGCAGATTTGTCTCCAATGTTACCTGCAAAGAATTTGTCACTGTGGTTGTGGGATTTGAATGTTATTATTAATACCTTTCCTCTTTTAATTCTTATTATTTCTCCCTCTGTCCGGTTTAGGGTCTACAGATCAAACAAACACACCCTCGCCATCAGCTAGTACACAGAATGCAACAGGTGGGCTACCCAAACACTGAGCTTCAGTTTAGCATCACTGTGTAATCCTGGTGCAACTTAACCCTGGTAATTAAGGTCCTGGTTGATTTTGTAATAAAATCCTTATGCAATCATTGTAATAATTCTCTTTATGGAAGTGTAGAAATGGTCAGAATGTGCAGATTCCAGAGGTGTTCAATCTTACCTGCAAAGAAACCACTGTGGCTCCTCTTTTTCAATCCAACAAACAAGCACAAAGGACTTTTTGACCATTGAAGACTGTAAGGCCTCGTCAGACATCGATCAGACACGGCGTCAGACATCGATCAAGTGTCGCTACCAAACGGCACAAAAACGCCCATGGCGTTCAGAGCGTGTTCATTTCGAACGTCCGTGTGGACGAGGCCTAATGAAAACCTGTAGCCCAGAGTGAACTCCCATAGCCTGTTACTCACAGAGTGTGAAATATTAATAGAAATGTCTGGTTGATTATTATCAGTTACTCTGTAAAAATATTAATTGACTGCTTAGTGATGAACTCACTGATGAAACAACACTTGTATGTTTCTAGTGTCAAATTTCATGCATATGAACTAAAGTAAAAACTGATATTCAAAATTGATTTATCATGCAACTAATCACTAGATTACTAATATAGTTATTAACGACGGCTCTACCTGTAATCAAATGACAAGCTCATGTATAATTAATCACTGATGTGTTTCATTCCAGTGGCAACACCCATCTCCTGCAACTTCTCCCAAAACTGTGGGGATCAGTGTGAGTAGTTCGTTCGTTAATATTATAAAACTGATCTTGACAGTGATGGACATTATTTCTGAGTGAAGAATGAGGGTGTATTTGTCTCCTGCAGCTGTTTACTATTGGATGGTGATAAGTGTTGAAGTAACTGTACGTGTATCTGATGAGTCACTCATTGCTGCCTGGGTGAGTTTGCGGCTCGCTGATTTTGGCTGAATGCATTACTATTGAGATTACATAACATTTTTGGGTCAGCTTTTACTGGTAAATGTTAGTAATGTTAATTATTAGTAGTAATTAGTAATTAGTTGTATTACATTAGGACTGAGTAATCACTTAATATTAATAATAAAATTAATATACTAGGGCAGCTTGTGGCCTAGTGTTCAGGTAGTTGGCCCTGTGATCAGAAGGTCATAGGTTCAAATCCCAGTACTGCTAGTGACACCACTGAGGTGCCCTGGTGTTGTGTTCCTGGCTGCCCGCTGTGGCGTGTTAATGTATGACAAATGGTCATTTTACACAAATTATAATTATATTACACTGTCTAAAATATCAAATGACTGATACCTATGGATTTATTTTTATTATTACACATAGATACATAGTTTTATGTGTCTGTAAAATATAATTATAGTAAACCCCAACCCTGAAAAATGTGAAAAAAAGTGTAAGCCCTAAATATGCTCCCAAAACACTAACCCTAATTTAATTTAAAACTCAGTTTAATACATTACCCTTAAAGAAAATGTAAAGGTAATCCTGTATCCGTACTGTACAATTTACGGCATTTAGCAGTGCTTGAAGTCGTCCACAACTGTTCTTAATACCTGTAAAGCTACACTTAACAACAGCTTTTAACCAAGTTACTGCTAGCTGTAACTGTAACAAACATGTCAGAGAAAAAAACAAGGACTTCCTCTTCTTCTCTTCTTTCAAGACGAGCGATGCTCTGAACTGATGTCTCCTGCAGTGCTAGAATGTAAATAGTGATGTTACTCCTGTAGAGACTGGACTGTACAGTTTACACTGAACTGATGTCTCCTGCAGTGCTAGAATGTAAATAGTGATGTTACTCCTGTAGAGACTGGAATTCATGCAGCGCCTTTTCTTTGGTATAAGCAGTTAAATACAGTAATAAATTCATTTAATTACAGTAATAAAAATACAGGCTTTAAGAAGAACAAAACGAAAAACATGAAAACACTCGAGACGCTCCATGCGTTAGTTGCAACTGTTCTGATGCTGGAAAGCTGGGTTGCAGCTGCCAGAGCTGCGTCAAACGGCAGCAGCCAATCAGCAGCAAGGAGAGATGAAAAACGCTCTTGAATTGGCTATTTCAAACCTCCCGCCTCTGAGTACAGCTGTATTTCAGCATCCCAAGATGCCTTTCTTTGTGTTTCTCTCCACAGGACCAAACATTTATACAATTATGTTTTATATGGAATTGTAGCTGAAGTTACGCTAACGTTTGCATTACAAACTTTAGCTCTAAAATGTCTGAAAAACTATATACTATATCCAGAAAAAATACTGAGGATATTTGCGGTTTTGGGAAACAATGATTAGTTCGGTTCTAAGAAAAAATCTGCGAACGACTGAACTCTGAACCCATGACTTACAGTATGTGGATTTGACATAATCTCCATTTGCTACAAAATGTGTTTCCAATATGTCCTCCAGCTCCAGGACCTGCTCCAGCAGCATCTAGGTGAATGTAGCTCTACCCTCAGTGCCGCCTCAGTCATTCCAACACAAGCTCCGTTTACGTTGACCACTCAGTCCTCTGAACTCGGCAATGGCTCTCAGCCCAACAACACAGAGCCCACATCTGCTGCATCCACCGAACACGCCGGCCCAGTTACCGCAGCCCAGTTTCAGAACTGGACATCAGGAAACAGGTAATGACCACTAATAACTGCTTTCCTACAAAAGTGGCAGCGTACAGGAACTTGTGTAAGTGGGCGCTATACATTTTTTCTTATTTACCTTTGAAACTGGTCGTGATGTGCATTTTTTCTGATGGAACACGTGCAATTCTTTCTTGGGTGGAACTATCACTACTGGGCAAAATGTGAATTTTTTTTCTGGTGCAAAAACCTGTCACTCCATTGTGTACCTGTATGTGTGTATCTACAGTGTTCTTATATTTACTTATATATTAACTCTGTATATACATAAAGTAATGTGTACATACATATCACTCTTAGTCTACATATAGTTCACATATCTTTTACATATACATATGTGCATGAGCGCCAGAACCATTATAGCATTACAGCGCTTTTTAAAATCCATGTAAAACTGCTTCCGGCCCCCCAGCATATATATTTTATAATACAGATGTCCATATTCTATATTTATAGATCATAGAGTGTATATTTTATGCTGTACTGTTGGAATAGTATTTTATTTTAATTTTATTCTATTTTATTCTATTCCATTATATTGTTTTTTCAATTTTTGCTGCTCTTAACTTTGTTCTGTCCACTTTCTGCCATGACAAAGTAAATTTCCCACCTGTGGGACTAATAAAGGTTTATCATATCTAATCTCTCTTATCTTGGACAATCCAGCTCTTAATGTTGCTGGGTTAGAAAGATCATGCTTTAGAAGTTTCTGTTTCTTTCCTTTCAACTTTACTGGTAAAATATTTGAAGAGTATAAAATTGGGATTATCCGTCTGTAAATAAAGGATTCAGAATATGAAGTCAAGGCCAACAGAAGACTTCTGTTCTAATAGCTTGAGTAACCATTGCTTCTTTCACCTTGTTTGCTTTTTCAGTTCAACAAAAGCGAATGAAACCGCGGCCAGCATCTATCAAGTAAGCCCCAATTTCACTCTGTATTAGAGCTCTTTTGTGTGGTGCGTTTACTGGTCTATTGTGTTCTTTTCAAGTCAGGCATGCGTGTGTATTCAGAATGAATCATGTTTTGATGAATGGAAAGTGTGATCAGCTCTTTGTATTTTCAATTTCAGGGCATTGATGTCATGTGTGACAACAAGGTGGAAATACGGTCAGTTACATGTTTCTCCTGACATTTTTGACTGTAATGCAGTACTGAAAGCTGATATTTCGTGATTTATTTGTGACTGGACTGCTCTGTTTGTCCTATAGAAATGCGACATGCACTGTGTTATTGCGTTTAAGTCAGGCATCCAGTCCCTGCTGCATTGCTCGCATCATAAACGTAGTTCAGATTAACTCCACCATCCAGGGACAGGTGGTCGGAAACCAAGTTGAGAGAGTCGGTAAGTGCCCTCACACAGACATGTCCAACATTATACATCCGTGACATTAAAACACGAGGCTGAGATCCGAGCTCATACCAGTGTGAGGATTTTATAGAAGCAGTTTGGAGCAAAATCGAAAGAGATCATGTTTTAGACCTTTAGAAATAACAAGCAAATCTTTGACTTTTGCCCAACAGCGAAAGGGCTTTGTGGCAGTTATGGTGCAGCTCCTCCTGCTGGAAGCTTGGAGAAGTGTAACGGCTCCCTTGACTCTGTGGTTCCGTGTAATTCTAATGCTACACTTAATGTCTCATGGTAAGTTCGAAAGCACTGTCTAGAATCTGTTATTATTAAATTAAATATTAAATATGACCCCCACCAGGGTGAGTCCCTGCCTTGGGTTACAGAAAATGAATGAATCAACGAATGAATGTTTTTACATAAATTCACATAAAACACGTCAACACTGTGGCAGTTGGCGGTTAGGGAGTTTGCCCTGAGATCAGAAGGTTGTGGGTTCAAATCCCAGTACTGCTAGTGACACCACTGATGTACCCTTGAGCAAGGTCCACACACACTGCTCCCTGGTGCCCCTCATTGGTGCCAGCCCCCTGCTTCACTTGATAAATGGGTTAAATTGAGAGAAAGAATTTCATACTGTTCACACTGTGTGCTGTTCTGTGTTAATGCGAGGCTATAAGGAGCCACTTTACTCTGTACTGAAATGTGTTGTTTCATTATTTCAGCAGTGGGAACAGTGGGAACGTATATGTTCCTTTGAATAATCCGAATCAGATGAACTGCAGCTCTGCTGGTATGTATAGGAAACAGCTGGTATCTCTCGGGGCTGGTTTCTTTTCCTGCTTATATTCCAGTTTATACAATGGATTTATAATACATGTAACATTTTATTAACAAAATATTTCACTGTACATGCACATTTTTGAAAAAATTAGGTACCTGCATTTACCATATGACCACATTACCTGATTAATGTCATTTGGTGAAAGATAAAGGTCATAATTATACTTGGATTAACTTTTTATGACCAATCCCTGTGTTTCCCAGGAAAGCCAGCAAATTACTGTTACTGTTCCACTTACTGCAACAGTTCAGGTAAGACCAACACTTTCAGAAATCAATGTTGCATGAATGAATCACTGAAATGACTGATCTTTCTCTAACTTTTGTCATAGCTGCCTATTATAATTTGAACTTGGGAATTACAAACCCCAGCTTTAATTCTCAACAGCTAACGTCACTGGTGAGATAATGTCTCAATAATAGAATAATATAACCCATAATAATATGAACCATAATAATGAATCAGGCTGTTGTCATATAAGTGCACGTTTCTTCTTTTATCTTGCTCCACAGATTCCTATTTTATTAAGGAACTCAGCATGTGACATCACTGAGTATGTATATACATATATCTGGGGCCGTATTACTTTATACTTTAAGTATAAAGTTAAGATAGTATTTTTTCTATTTGGTATTACAGAAGCAGATCCTTACTGGATTTAGGATCTTATCTCGAGTTAGGAATCCTAAATAGGATCTAGCGATCTAACATCTAACAATTTTATGTTTGTTACCTAGCAACTAACGCAACATGTCACTGTTACCTGCTGCCACTGTAACTTTATGAGGCTCCAGTCCGTAACACTGTATCACCAGAGTCTCTTCATTACTGTCTTCAGAAAATGGAGATTAAACACCGTCCTGCTCTGAACTTTACACCAGACCAGCTGGCCAATGTGGACAAAAGTATTGGGCCAGAGCTGTCATACACAACTATGTTTGAAAACAAAAGTATAGACACACACACACACACACACTAAGAAAATCACGTAGCGTATTTGTTAATTGTACCAAATTACCCGCAGCCTAAATAATAGGCTGGTGACAGATCGGACAGCGAAAGGGTTTCCTAAAGTTAGGAGAGTTAATTTAAGATTTTTTGATATTAGGATGCTTCTGTAATACACTTTTCTTAATTTAAGTTAGGATAGAAAAACTGACTCAGACAAAAACTGACTTTTTTCCTAAATAAAATCCTAAACTGGCGTTACCATGGTTACCACACAGTTAAGATAGGATTTTCAAGTTAGGAAGTTTCTTTAATACGACCCCAGCTTTCTTTTCTTGTATTTACCACTAGATTGTGCCACCAAATTTCTTTCTCTCCCTTTAGACCTGGCTGCAGTCTGTGGCGTGGTCTTTCAGATATCTATGAAGTAAGTTTTTTTTTTTTTTTTTTTCTGTTTGGGTGAGAGCATGCATTTGATTACATTTTGGCAAAGTAACTGTATGAGTGCTTTCCTTCTGCAGAATTCTACAGTGCTGTGTGGATCAGCACAAAGGTATTTAGTTTTTCTACTGCAGAAATTCACCCCTGTGTTACCCTGCCACTTGTAAACCTCACTTTAGAACAACAGGGGCCGTGATTTGAAGTAGAACTTGGATAATTAGTTTAATATTGAATCAAATTTTGCATTTGAGCTGAATCACTATGAAACCAACACCCTTAATTTTACCTTTTAAAATGACCTTAATTTCCCATACAAGAAAAATGCACAGATTAAAGTGATTAAGGGATAAAATGACTTAATTTTCCCCTTCATTTTTCAAGTTTGCCCCTTAAATAAAAGAACCTCCTGAATCAACGCCTTTAGTTTATGATTAAGGGGTTTCACTCTCATGCCTTTAATCTTATTTTAAGGTAAAATTAAGGGGTCGGTTTCACAAAGTAACAGCCACTCAATTTAAATGAAGGGGTTTGGTGTATTTTCAGTGTAATTATTTCTCCCTGTGATTTAAATGATCTACTGTTCTTTTGATGCAAAGCTGCAACATCATCGTGAAGCTGAAGCATCCCATAGATGTGTGCTCGGTCAGTTCAGCACTGCAGAGAGCCTTTCAGCACCAGAATGGCGTTCAGACTGATGGCTCTGTCACCAGAGTAGGTATGTACACGAATCCTGCTTCTGAAGCAGTTATTTTTACTCTGTAATCCTGATCATAGAGATGAATATATGTAGCTCATTAACAACTCTAGAATTTTTCAAGTCGACTAGTCGGTCAGGAAAGTCGAAGCAGCACTGATGAGTCGTTTGGTGACATCACACACACAGTGGAGAAACACAGGCGTCCAACACTGACCAACAGAACTATTATTAAAGTTCTCTGTAACATTATCAGTCAACATGACAATTAACCAGAACAAACAAAGACTGATGCCTTGAATGTTCTGGTAAATTTAAGTGTAGAACTGAGAGTGGAACAGTTTAAGTGTAGAACTGAGAGCGGAACAGTTTAAGTGTAGAACTGAGAGCGGAACAGTT
>JBBJLR010020951.1:0-13148 GCA_037577145.1 Brachypetersius gabonensis
AGTAATAGTAGTATACAAATTATATAAAAATGCACTGGTAAAATAAATATGAAAATACAAATTGCACTGGATTTTTTTGTACAGTGTGAGAATGTATTGCACATTATGAGGATATTGGAGATAGTCATATAAAGACAGTCCTGAATAAAAGTTGTGCCACATTGTTAAACAAGGACATATTTTACACCAGGGTAGATCTGAAAATCTGAAAAAGATCTGAAAACGACTAAAAATCTGTCAGAGACGGGGAAGTAATGTGAGATGCCCTTTGATAGTACATTAACGCCAATATGGATTAAGGATGAGGCTAACAAAATACAAACCACCATGTTCAGACACATTTTACAGCCTGTTAGCCTGTTATAACTTGTATAATTATGCATGTGACAAATAAAGAATCCTGAATCATCACAATATGTGGATACAATAAAAGGAGAGAAATCAAGTAGGTGTGGGAAAATTGTGTTCAGTTTAAGCCTCACTTTGCCTTTTGATAAAATTAAAACAATTTAATAAAAATTACATTAAAGATTCTCTAAAACTCTCACCCTGCGGAGAGAGCCAATCACAATTCAGGCACCGAGGTCCCGCGGATCTTCCAGGCACGCCATTGGCGTGTGTGGAGGGGCGGGGCTTGAAGGGGGAGGGTTCACACTTAAGTGCGAGTGAGAACGTGATAAACCTGTTCACCTTTCGTAGTAGGGGTTATTCATGAAGTTACGCCTCACGTGGCCAAGTTACTCTCGAACTTAGTGTGATAAGCCAGAAATCGCGCTCCGTAGTACAGGCCCCAGTAGGCCAATCGGCATGTTGACGTTGGCGCCAGAACCGTTGCTATTGGTAACGACAATGGGCCGCAGGTGTGTGGAGTGAAGGGGCGTGGCTTATCTGCAAAGGCGCGTGAGTATAAATTACCTAGCGCAAGGTAGAGGGCGTTTCTGGGACGCGTGCGCATGGAAAATGTGAATATCAAAGGAGTTTTGAAGCGTTTCATCATTCAATATCGCGTTTTGAAGAGTTTTTTTGTTTGTCAAGTCACATTAAAAGCTCCATAGCAACGATGAGTACCGGCACACCATACATAGGCAGCAAGATCAGCCTGATCTCTAAGGCCCAGATCCGGTATGAGGGGGTTCTTTACACCATCGACACGGACAATTCCACCGTGGCCTTGGCCAAGGGTGAGTTCACACTACAAGCCTCTCCTGGAGCCCCCAAACCGTGACCATACCTCTTCCTTGGTTCCTCGTGGAGGCCTCAGACTTCAATATCTTGAAGATGAAGTTTCCTTTTTTGTCACATGCGTACAACACACAGTGAAAGTCTTTCTGTGCATTTAACCCATTCGCCAAGTGAAGCAGTGGGCTGCTGCTAACTTTATTAAGCCTATGTGACCTTAAGTGACCTTTTAAATGACCCACTCCATTTCAAGTCCAATTAACCAGTCAACCCAGAGGGAGGTTTTGCAGTATTTACATGGAGATTGTAGGTAACTTGTTTCTCCTAAAACCTCCTTTAGGAGAAATGAGGAGCAAAAGAGAATAATCAGATTTTTCTCTTATCAGCTTCAGTTTTCTCCTCTTTCACATCTTTAAAAATTGTCTGACTCCGGTAGTTTTATGCACACATTTCAACTGTTTTACAGGCTCGTTTGTAAGCGAACAAAGATTTCTTCTAGATCTTATGGTTTATGTGAAGGTCTGCTTATCTGAGACAAATATCAGCTGAAAAGAGCATTTTAAGGTCTTTAGGATGGGGCTGAGTTTAAGTAGTATGGGAATCGTCAAACACTCATTGATGAATTGAGCTTAGTTACATGTAGCCTGGACAGTGTTCCTTTTCTTTGGGTTGTCTGAACTGTCTCTGGGTAGTTTTAAGATCCTGACCTTGGTAGAGATATGGTTGGGTATTAGCTTCTGTTACAAGATTATCTCTATTTGGATTGGTGCCTTTATGTAATTAAGAGCATGCTTTACATTAGCAATGGAAATTGTCTGCTAATCGTATTGCAATATCAGTATCTGTACTATTCGAAGCAATATAGAATGTGGAAAGGGCCCATTATCATTGCAGGAGTTTATCCAGATCATTATTTGACCCACATGCCTGATGTAGATGCTATCCTGCTTCGTGTAAATCTGTCCAGTGAGGTCGTTTGGAACAGAGGGCCGACCCACAGACCGTCCCATGCCTCCACGGGATGAAGTTTTTGACTACATAATTTTCAGAGGGAGTGATATTAAAGACATTACTGTTTGTGAGCCGCCTAAGTTGCACCACAGCCTCCCTCAAGACCCGGCCATCGTTCAGGTACTATCACCATGGGTTTTTTTCTAATTAAGATTAGATTCTTTGTCAGTTATCCAAGTGTAGGGTAGTGGAATGTGCCCCTGAAATGTCTGCAGTTAGAATGAATGAAGAGGAAATTACAGGCTAAAACCATGTGAATATAATTTCTGCAAGGGTAAACAAGATCTGAAGTTTGCATATCTAGGGTATGTACTGCGTAGTGCAGTGAGCTTTAGTGTTTATCGATAGGCTTAAATAACAAGAGGCAGATGAGTTAATAAACCACTTTATAATGTTTGAAAAGTTTCTCTACACTACCCTCTGCTGGACACAAATGTCACATGAATGTTTTCCTGCATAAAACAGTAAGTAAATCTAAGCATTGCTTGTTATGGTGATCTGAATGAGCTTCTCTGAAAGGAGAATTCCATTAATTTTTCCATTTTGATTCAGTGTGTTGAGGGGTTTGTTGTAAAGACTGACTACTTTTCAGTACTGGGGAAAGGAACCAGCAGTTTTTATTTGCTATTGCCCTCCAGAAAAGCTGTCTCCCAAAGTATACAATCCATTTTTTAAACATGTATTTTTAAGCATTTTTTTTTTTCAATTATCTGGGCCCCTAAAACTCAATCTCAGTGCTTCTAAACTCCAGTCCTTATGTGTTATCCTTTCTTCCAGTCCTCTGTGGGCAGCTCATCTGTATCGTATGGTCCCCAGGGGGGTTACAGTCCCTACAGAACCATGATGCCATCCTATAACCAGCTTGCTGCCAGTTCTCTGCTCAACCAGCAGTACGCTGCTGCATTGGGACTCGGTGAGGAACTGAAGCAGGACTCTGGTTTGGAATCCTGGGTTTCTTCACAAAATCCTGTTTATTCAGTGCAGTAATAATGACGAAGATTGTCTTCACTTTATTTGCTTGCGCTGGTGGCTTGGTCTGTTGGTGGGGAGGAGTAGGGGTGGTCTCTCGGGGTGTGTGTTGTGCTTGGGGCAGGGCAGGCAAGAGGCATATATAGATTAGATTGGTTGGGAAACCTGGATACTTTAAGTGTCAACCAAGCCCTGGTGTGGCTGCAGATTTTCATTCCAGCTCAGCTCATGCCACTTGTTCAAGCTTCCATAGGGCATGTTTTGATTTTCCAGTGAAGCTCAGCCTAGCAATGGGTTTTCTGACAATTCTTTTATGGCAGGAGGTTTTCTGTCGGAGCTGCTTTTAGAAATTTCTTATGTAGTCTTGTTGAAGGGTTTGTTTACTCATGTGATTAACCTAACCCAGCTAACTTGTTAGCAATGTCTTGGTGGACCTGCACATTTCCATTTTGTAATGTTTCAACCAATCGAAAAGCAGGGATGCAGTCAGCTCAGCAGCAGCCTGCTTTTGGCCCTCCCAGTAAGCCTCTGTTTTAGCTCGGGAACGGGGTGTTTTGTTCTTGTAAGGCATGGTTCCTTGTTCTTGTGGAAGTGGGCCACGATGCAACAGTCGAGTGCAAGTCAACAGACAATATAATAAGCAAAATTGCTTATTAAACAGGAGTGTGAATGGGATGTAAACCTTCCTGAATGAGTAGTGTTGCTGTATGACTGTTGTACAGGAGACAGTTGGCAGGAGTAAAAGTAATAAATAAATCTGTTCTTACTCACCCTGGAAATGGTTAAACAAAACGTCCCTGAGGTGTTGGATAGGAAGATGTGGAACAGAAGCCTGAGTTCAGCCTGAGGCTGTACATTGACCATCTTTGACCTATAGTTGGTTGCCATGGTACATTTCCTGTAATTATAGGAGCAGTTTTGTGAAGTTTTAGATGTTTATGGGGTGTGTGGTGTTTGACAGACATTAGACTCTCTGTTCCGGCTCTGAACAGCAGAAGCAAACACCTGAATCTTTTCATCTCAAAGTGTCTCTGATCTTCATGCCACATCCAACTTTTCATTAAGGTGGATCAGACTTGTGGATGTGGTTTAGGACGCAGTATAACTTACTGTGAACTGTAAAAATGAACAACTTCAGTGCTACAGGTGGTGGCTTCACATGACACCAGTGTTATTGTACACAAAGGACTGATCTGGGATCAGATTGCTCTGTATTTGTCACATAAGCTAATGATCAGCACTCCTGCTCCTGATGCAAATAAACCCTGTTGTGTAAAAAGGCGCTGCCGCATTCTGATCCACACTGAAGTTTTACAGCTCCCAGTAAGTCATTGTGTCCTAACCAACACCCACATGTCTGAAAGTACTGGAGTAATCTTTAAGTAGATGTTCTTGAAAGATGTTCTTGATCTGCGTTCTTTGCTCTAAGGTGCAGGTCTGTATGGCCCTCTGAGGAGAGGCCCGATGGTGGAGCAGGCTGTCCAGACAGTGCCTGTGGAGAAAACTGCTGTTAAGAAAGGTTTGCCTGGGTCCCAGCAGACAAGCCGGGATGGGGGCAGACTGCAGCGGGGGGGGCGGGCAAGCCCTCAGGCCCAGCGCAGTGGTGGTGTTCGGAGTAAGACTATTTATCCACACACAGCATTTAGAGTGTATTTTGGTTTATTTCTGCCCTTCTTGGGGTCTGAAGCTTACTGCTTTCATGTTGCATTGGCTAATGGTGCTAAAACGGCTGAACAATATCTGTTAATATTACCATTTTTGGTCTCTGCAATGCTGTCAAAGGCAGCTGTAATATGCAAATAAACCAATCACAGATGTAGTTGATGGGAGTGCTGAGGTTGAGGTTGTCAAGTAATTGTCTTAACATGAATCATTTAATGACCCTGCTTGAAGGTGTTTTATAAGGGCCCATATTCTACATTGTTTGCATGGGTTTGTGAACTAAATGTTTCATAATTCCCCATAATGTGTTAAGTTACTGTTTTGGAATCTGTGTATGAGCAGGAAATCACAAAACTGCTATTAACAGCTGAATAGTTTCCAAGCTTACCTTCTCTACTACACTTTCATCTCCTGTTGCTATACAATCCAATTTAAATAAATCACTGTCCTGTAGATGAGATGACCACCCAGAGAGAAGATGGACAAGGTCAAAGTCAAGCTAATGATGAGAACAGGCCTCCACAGAGGAGAAGACCAGGTATTTAGCAATTGTTTGTATAAAGTGTACTTTGGTGTGGCCTTCATTCCAGCGCCTTCCTTTTTGTTTTTGTAGGCAACCGCAGGCCCAGGAACCGTGGCAGTGGCCAGATCATTGTGGGCACCACGAAACCCACCACCCTTCAGTTTGAGTCAGACTTTGATTTTGAGACAGCAAATGCTCAGTTCAACAAGGAAGATCTCACAAAGGAGCTTCAGGACAACCTGAGCGTCAAAGGTGAGTGATTGGTTATGACCGGCGCTTTGTAGGGAGGAACGTGTAGTAGATTCACGCTTTCTCACTAGCAGGTGTTCTCCAACCAGTTTGGGCACTTTCCGTTTGTGTGATGGCTGAATAGATATGGTGTAAAATGGATAATTGTGAGGGGGGAGGTGTAGTCCAGCATGTATCCCTCCACCATGAATGGGTTTAGGCACAACTGTTTCATGGAGTGACTTTCTGTGAGGGAGCTTTTAGAGGCAGGTGTCTGGTTCCATTTACCTCTACTATAAACAGTACTCACTCCAAACCTAATCTGAAACACTGTTGATTTAAAAGGTTGAATTTGGGGTCATTAATGATCTACAAGGGTCTTGTTAACCTTATAAATGGTAAACTTATGAGGAGGGGAACTACCAAACTGAGTTGGATACCAGGACCAGATTTAGGCTTCTGCTTTAAAAGTAAGCTTGCTAAATGAATCTACCCCTGCTTTTGTGCTACAGAAGCCAAAGAGGAGAAAGTAGACTCTGGAGTGGAGACCCAGAGCAGTGAGGGGGCAGTGGAGGAGGTATTTGGGCCCAAATGTTTTTACAACAAGGCAAAAAGCTTCTTCGACAACATCTCTTCCGAACTCAAGTCAAGGTATTGGCCCTGCTGCTCATCTGTTGCTTGTATCTTCTGTGTCTCTCTTTAAATTGCCTTGTTTGGGCTTTTTCCAATAAGTGAATCCAGTGATTTTGGCCTGAATCACACTGGTACTGCGAGACCATAACATTTAGGACAAGTGCCCCGAATATTCAGATGTGCTCACAATGTGTCCCCCCATGTCTGAATGTTTACTCCATGGCAACAGTCTTGCAATGAAAAGTATTGGATTTGCAGTCTTAAATATGACCACTTTGGTTTGCTTCAGTTTGATGCTCCTTCCCTCTTTAGACGAACTTGGGCAGAAGAACGTAAGCTAAACGTGGAGACCTTTGGGGTACCTGGGCGATTCCTGAGGGGGCGTGGTTTCCGAGGGCGACGGGGCCGAGGGATTAACCAGCGGCCGCAGGCTGTGGGCAGCGGCAGACTGTGAGCGTGAGTATTGCAGTAAATGCACATGGACCTGCAAGATCAACTATGATCAATTCTTACCTTTTTCCAACTATAGACTGGATGCTCCTTTTGTTACTGTGCCTTAAGGCTGGTAAGTGTGAACTAGATTGCATTTATGCAAGAAGTGGTGGTGTGGTTGCTGTGTATATAGTGTTTGGAGACATCAAACATTGAATTAACTCCCTGTCTAACCTAGTCATGTTCTTTATCGATTTATTGGCTATTTTTCATAAACATTTTAATAACCGTGGACTGTGTTTTGCTCTACATGGTCACTTTCAGCCGACTCCCTTACTGCTCCCTCCCCCATACATTTCAGAGGTGACTTGACCACCAAGATAAAATTTTAAACTGTCAACACTTGGTTCCTCATCAATTGATCTGAATCTGAAAACGCCCACTACACAGGTTAAACTCCTGTGATTAGCTATTCTGTATTGCAGCTCATTCAAAACACAACACAGAGCTGAAACACTCCTTAGAACTTAATCATGAATGCATGTGGTTAAACTGCTGTAGGCTAAATAAGGAAATCTATATAGTGCGGGTTTCGGGACATTAAAGCGGTGGTTTAAAAATGGGCTGTTTTTTGCAGCTTGGAATGTGTGGATAAGGAACAATTATGTATGTTCCTTTTTAATTCCAGAAAAGTGTAATGGGGCTCTTAATATATAGAAATGCTTCACATTATGTAACCGTTAAATGGCAATACTGCTTTTGTCCATTTTGTGCAGATCTAAACTTATTTGTGCAAAGAACCAGAAACAATCTGATTGAAACTGATTCTGGATTGAGACTTGTAGTGTGAATGTAGGCAAAATCAGCTGGTTTGATGGATGACTGTACTTTTGTTCTCTTCCAGATATGAAGGCATCCTCAGACTGCTGTCCCAAGTTTTTTTTTTCCTTGTAATTTTCTTTGTCCTTATGCCATACGCTGTGATTTCAGTTGTGCTGTATTGCCCGCTAGTGTTTAAAGGCCTTTAGTTTTGGGGCACCAAGCCTGTTCCTGTATACTGAGTCCCATTTGCTGCTACACTGTTTATAAACTGGTTGCACGAAGCTAAAATGCACTTTAACTTGTCGGTACTGAATTCTGTCACTTTTATTTATGCTTTTTGATGTAAATAAGGTTGGAATTATGATGTAAATAAGACTGACTGTGGTCGGCCTAGTGTGTTCCCCAGACATTGGTTAATACTATTTTTTTTTTTTCTTTTTTCTTTATTTTGAGTAAGAATTGAGGGGAATTTGTACAAAAAGAACCATTGTTAATAAAATGGAAAATGGCTGATTAATTCAAGTGCTGCTTTTTTCTTCCTTTGACTCCATGATGCTCCGTCTAAGATGAGGCTGATTTCTTCTTTTTCTCTGCCTCCTCCTTCTCTTTCTCGATGGCAGAGACGACATTTTCCACCTCAGCTGGCTCCAGAATCTGATGACACAGGGAAGTTTTAGAGAAGTCTTTTAATGACCGTTGGCTCTCTTCATGCCTAAAACTCACCTTCATGGTTTCTCCAGCCTTCATGGTGGCGAGCTCAATGTTCTTCCCTCCTGTCTGCACCACCTGATTTAAAAAAAAAAAAAGGTATTCCGCTCACATGAATGAACACTGTAGATGTTGACTGACTTTACTTAAAGCACACATCATTCTTGCCCTTAATTCTGACTAAACTAACTATATTCACTATTGAGCTTTGCTGGCTCACATCCACAAATGTCTGCACCAGATTTTTTTTTTTCCCCCCACTTTGCTTCAAATGGGGAAAATGGGTGAGATTAAACTGCTGTAGGCTATACAGATGCATGTTAAGTGATTGTTTTTGTCACCTCACAAAACCAGTGAATTCAAAATGACTGGGACTTTGACCGAAGCTTCAATAATGTTTAAATACACTTTAAAAGCTCTTAACAGTATGGGCCCTGAAAGTTATCGTGTAAGTTCAGTTTGTACCTCCAGAAGAGCTCGGACCGCCAGTTTTACTGCCTGTTGATCAGACTCCATTTCCTCCTCTTTGTAGTTCTTCTCCAAGAACTCGCGCACGGTTTTAGCCGATCTACCAATGGCATTTGCCTGAAAAGAAGAGTCCAGGACACTTAACGTGTTGCATATATACATACACAGTGCTGTGAAATTATGAGGCCCCCCTCATTTCTTATTTTGCTTTCAAAGAGCTGCACAGTTCTCCAGGCTTCCTGATGGACTTCCAAAGACTCTCCTTTTCGGTCCAGTCCTTGAGCCTGCCAGTTTTAGAGGAATGTTAAGTGGAACACCTTTATCTAGGCAGCTTGAATCATGGGCACTTTGCAGCCTGTCGCAGTAGAGCCTTTTTTCCCCCATTTCATTCACTTTAATCTACTCAATATGCTACAGTTTTTGCATCTAGACTTCGTGTGAATGTCTTATCTACACCTCTATATTTTCAGTCCAGTCCCAGAGAGAGAGAGAGAGGGAGGATTTCATCAGCTGTGTGGTCACCAGTCCTGGTTCTGTAGATGTTGTTCCAGGCATAACCTGCTCCTAATGAACTCTTTTAGAGGCTCTAGTTGGCTGGATTAGGTGCAGCAGGTAAAGTGAGGGAGAGGGACTCCAGGTTGGAAGGTCTCCAACAGGAGGGTTGGTGACCCCTGGGTTATGTGGTGTTTTTAAAGTGTTTCACTACAGGTCCCTGTAGACATTTTGGATTAAAAAGATCATTAAAAATTGAACCTGCTCCCCACCTTCCAGGCATGGTACGTTCCTGAAGGATCAGTCTGGTAGAGGTTGGGTGTGCCATCAAGGTCGAACCCCACAATCAGGGAGGAGATCCCGAAAGGCCTTCGTCCATTACTCTGTGTGTAACGCTACAAGACAAACGTGCACACCAGACAGACTCAATTTATTCACCAAAAACCGCACTACTTAATTTCTGCACCACTTTCCATTCGCTTTTCAACTGTTTTAATTTTTTTTTACGACTGTGCCTTTTAATATGTGCAAATGAACTGATTGTCCTGTTTTGTGGATAATGGGAGACCGGGTTCCTTGAAAAGCAGCGGAGATGTAGAGCTGCATGCTCCACAAGCACAAAAAAGCAACAAACTTTCAAAATAAGTGTTTTAAAAACTGCTTTTATATGGAAAAAAAATAATTGTGGGCGTTAAGTAAATAAAACATTAAGGTGATAACGTGTTCCGTGATCTGCCCTAATACATATACAGTACATATAAAAATAAACCCACTTTCACATGAATCAGCAGTTGTGGTTTCAGTTAATCACGGATTTTCTAACCTACCACCTCTGATTAGAGCTGACTGTGACGGGCCTCATGCACCACATGGCGGTTACCAAGATAAGTGCACCCCTGAACAGAATGAACCTCTGCTACTCAGAGCCGCCCCAAACATAAACAACCAGCACGAGGACGAGGGGCCGTGGTGCACAAGCCCGGACGTCACAGTCCGCTGTGCTCAGCGGCAGAAGGTTTAAAAGTAGCCAATCTGAGAACATTATTTCTCCTTGCTGATGATTGGCTGCTGCCCTGTGACGCTGCAGTCCAGAATTTCCCCCTTGGAGCGTCTCCAGTGTTGTGTTTTATTTAAAGCCCTGTATGTTACCTGTTTTAAGGTGGAAATGTAGCGGGTGATGTATTCGACAGTTGCAGGATCCTCCACAGTCAGTCTATGGCTCTGACACTCCACCCGTGCTCTGTTTATAATAATCCTCGCATCTGCAGTCAGGCCTGTCCACAAAACACACACTCACACTAGTGTCTCAAATGACAGCCATTTAATCCCAGAGATACCCACAGTTTAACTCCCATTTACCCCATTTACCCACTACAAACTCTATAAATTGTGTTTCTAATAAAGAAGCCAGCAAGTGGAAAAACTAGGTGTTTCCAATATTGTGGCCAGTGAGTGGAGGCACAAGGTGGTGTTTTTGCTGCTCACCTGCAAATGCCATGAAAACGTGGTCATCCAGAGCGCAGATCTTCCTCACGGTTCTGTCATCTTGAAGCATGGCTGCAGATTTCTTTTCAACTCCGAGCACAACAATGTTTTTCCCTCTAACTCCAACCTACAGGTCAATGATAACGTCCAAACATTCCACTCACCGATAAGCTTAACAGACAGGGGGTGAATATCTGACCTAATGTTCAATTAGGAACTAAATATCACCACAATTCGATGGGATTTTTAAAAAAATAGTGTAACATTGACAATAAACAGAATGCACCATACAAGGCAACCTAAACATTATATAACTGACCAGGCCTGCATGATATATATAATAATACCATGGAATTACTGGTCTCTGCAATGATGTTACAAATGTCTGTAATGTGCAAAAAAGCCTCTAACTAATCTCAGCGTGAGGTGAGTTATGTAGGGGTGATGTGTAGTTTAATGGTTTGATGTAGGGGTTTCATGTGGATTAAATCAGTGATATAAGAGTTGATATGTTGCTGAAAGGGCTGATATGGGGGTGATATGTGGATTAAAGGGCTGATGTAGCGTTCATTTGTGGATTAAAATGCTAAAATAGGATTTAAATGAGGGTTGAAGGTATTAACTCACCGCAGTGGAACCCTTCTTCACCGCCTCTTGAGCGTATTCCACCTGGAACAGGTGTCCATCCGGGGAGAAGACGGTGATGGCCCTGTCGTAGCTCATCCTCTCTCTGCTTGCTAATATTTATTCCGTCTGTTTTTCTGTTTTTGTTCTCTATCTGTCTTTCTGTCAGTTTTTTGGCCGCTGTGAGAAGTAAAAGTGAAACTGATGTGCCTGAATGAAACAGCACATTCTCAGCGCCCCCCTCCGGCACCGAGAGGCAACTGCAATCAATTCCCGTCTCCATCGCTATAATTGGCTAGAAGTGCAGGTTTTAGAAGAGGATTAAAAACAGAGATGTAATATATAATCTTTCTATTTATCAGTAACATAAAATATATTATATTATACTATATGTAATATATTTTAAAGGAGTAATTAAGGGTGTAATTAAGGGAACAAGTGCAGCATAGATAAAGTATAATGAAAATAAACATTCTTACGGCCTCTTACTCTCTTGCTGTCTCTCTCTCTGTAATAAAGAAATTGGGATTCTCTTTTCTCGAGAAAGAGGTTATTTATGGTAATTTTGAAAAAAAAATCGATGCACTGAAAAATGTTTTATATATATATCACCTCTTCAAGAAGCATCTTGTTGAATAACTATGTCTCCCTTCCTACTTTTGTCCTAAAATCTGACTTTTCGTTGACATGTGTTGTTTAGGTGTACCGAGTGTAAAAAATAACTTCAGTTGAATAACGGACGCTAATTTAAGTTTAGCTTTACAGGTTTAAGAAACAGATGTGGACTACTTGAGCATTGATGTACGTCGCTCTGGATAAGAGTATCAGCTAAACGCCCTAAATGTAAATATATTCTTCACTGAATAAATTGTCATATATACATAGTACCATATATCACGATTTTTTTTTTTTTTTTACTAACTTAGTGAATGAATTAAGGGTGTATTTAATGGAGAAAGCGTGTGGAAAGTTCTGAGCATATATTATAGGTTTTAAATATTGGGAATAAGCGCGCGTGGTGATGCTCGTGACACGGCCGGGCTTCTGTCTCTATGCGCATGCGCGTTAAGACTCTGTTGTCGAGTGGACTGTACCAAAAGCAGGTGGGTCGCGCTTTTACCCCTGGGGGCAAGTTCAGCACGCACACAGTGGACACGAGCTTTACCTCCACACGCACTCCTCAGCCGAGCCGTCTACACTCTCCCCCGCGCTTTTTGAATGCGTTTGTGATCGCGCTGTTGTGTGTTTGTTGTAAAAGCTGTGCAGCTGCACCCCCCGTCAGACCAGAGACAGAGACCCGACAGGCTGCGAGAAGAGCCTGGGAGGAAGAGAATAAGGCGAACAGATCTTCGCGCATGTAAATATATATGGTTTCATTCTCTGAGGCGTGAGAGAGGATGTCAGTCACGTTTTCGTCTACGAGACCGAGGGGGAAGGGGGAGGTGACCCAACAAACCATCCAGAAGGTGAGCTTTAATGTGCTGGGGAGGCTGGAGGAAGGGATGCAGGGATGTTGGTTCTGATGGTGCTGATGATGGTGGTGGTGGTGGTGGTGGTGGTGGTGGTGATGATGATGATGATGATGATGATGACGACGATGATGATCATGATGATGCTGCATGCTGCTACAGAACCAAGCAGGAGAGTCCTGTTTCCTCAGCTGCATTAATGGGTCAATGGAGTGTGTACGTGCAGCGCGAGCTGTCAGGTGATCCGTGCGTCAGTGTACGTTAGCGTTTATATATTGGACCAACTACATATTAAAGGTTACACCTGTCGGTGTAATAGACTGGTGTCCCAATACTTTTTACTGTACATACACACACACACACACGCACGCACGCACGCACGCACACACACACACACACACACACACACACAAACACACATATATGTGTGTGTGTGTGTGTGT
>JBBJLR010020979.1:2611-13146 GCA_037577145.1 Brachypetersius gabonensis
AGCAGTGGCTCTCGCCCGGTTCATGTTCCTGAAGCAGTGGCTCTCGCCCGGTTCATGTTCCTGAAGCAGTGGCTCTCGCCCGGTTCATGTTCCTGAAGCAGTGGCTCTCACCCGGTTCCTGTTCCTGAAGCCGTGGCTCTCATTTATTTACATTTATGGCATTTTTCAGACGCTTTTATCCAAAGCGACTTTCATTCGCTAACTACAGGGGGCAGTCTCCCTGGAGCAACTTGGGGTTAAGGGTCTTGCTCAGGGACCCAGTGGTGATGCTGAATGTAGGATTCGAACCCATGACCTCTTGATCTGGAGGCAAGTATCCTACCCACTGAGCTACCTCCACCCCGGTCTCGCCCGGTTCCTGTGCCTGAAGCCGAGGCTCTCGCACGGTTCCTGAAGCCGAGGCTCTCGCCCAGATCCTGTTCCTGAAGCAGTGGCTCTCGCCCAGTTCCTGTTTCTGAAGCAGTGGCTCTCGCCCGGTTCATGTTCCTGAAGCAGTGGCTCTCGCCCGGTTCCTGTTCCTGAAGCAGTGGCTCTCGCCCGGTTCCTGAAGCTGTAGCTCTTGCCCGGTTCCTGAAGCCGAGGCTCTCGCCTGGTTCCTGAAGCCGAGGCTCTCGCCCAGTTCCTGTTTCTGAAGCAGTGGCTCTCGCCCGGTTCCTGTTCCTGAAGCCGTGGCTCTCGCCCAGTTCCTGTTCCTGAAGCTGTGGCTCTCGACCGGTTCCTGAAGCCGAGGCTCTCGACCGGTTTCTGTTCCTGATAGGCTGCTGTTAGGCTTTTGGGGACTTTGGTTTTGATACTGGGTGTGGTCTCTTCCCTGGTCGGCTTTAGGTTAAAGGCTTTTTAGCCAGCCAGGGATTAAGGAATAACAATGTTTGTCTTTTCATTGGTCTTTGGTTTATGCACAATGACTATAAAAGAGTCTTTCTGTTCACCATCACCTTACCCTCAAGTTGTGTTTCATTCAGGATTCTGCCACAATCCAGCATCTGGAAATTTCCAAAAAGTGTGTTTCACTCAGCATGTTATATACGCCCATATTAATTCATAAGCTAACATCTTTCACACAACAGGCCTTTAAATACACTCTTTCTCAGGAGAACCTCACCTTCATGAGGTAAATTATAATTAATCAGAGTAAACTTGCCATGTAAAGTATACTATTATCATTTACAGTGTACTTTCAAGAGCGCCTTCCCTAATGCACCTGCCTGCCCAAAAAAGCACTCAGCAACCTTTTTTTTTTTTACCCGTTTCCAACCTGGAGCTGAGTTCAGCAGTTCTGTACACAGAGTTAGTAAACCAGAGACTATTCCACTGTGAAAAAAAAATGGCAGAGAGTGACATACTACTGTTTTGAAAAATGAAATGCTAAAGAGATTTAAACAGAACGCCTAAAATGTACATATGATAAATGACGTATTATTTTTTTTCAACAGAGACTCTCGTTCTGAGGAGGATGGTTTCTCTTTTTGAGTCTTGGTTCCTCCCGAGGTTTTTTCCTCCAGCTGAGGGAGTTTCTTCTCACCTCTGTCGCTCACTAGGGTCTCGGATCTGGACACTGTTTTGAACTGATAAGTGTGATCACCACATGTTATGTATTGTATTTGTCTAGCTTGAAGCCCTCCTTGGAAATTTGAGTGGAAAAATATTTTGTCCTAAAAAGGCATTTCATGGAATATTCCAGTGTTTTTCAACTCGTCCATCCTCTACAATCTTTTGTAGCAACCGCTCAGTTCAGGCAGTCTGTACTTTCCGTTCGGCTCAAAAGGAACTGAACCCCCACCGACACGAAACACATTATTAATAGCTGAAGCACCTGGACAAGTGTCTGGAGCATGTTGTAACAAGTTTTCCGCTTGTTATGTGCTGAAATTGTCTGTGGTGAGCGTGCGTACACTACAGATGCTGCTGCTGAAGCTGAAGCTTTGTTTTCATGATTGATGACCTGTTGAATACTTGAGCCTGATCCAAAGTACTTCATTATTAACACCCAACCCTCTGCATGAACTGACCACACCAAGGCCTCACCGGCCCATGTTTGATCAGGCTCAAGAGATTAAAAGAATCAGACACTTTCTGGCATGAATAAAAAGATCTAAGATAAAGAATGTTTCCATTCTGCCAGGCTGTTTTAGACTGTATACGTATGTGAAGAACTAAGGTATAAAGAGAACGGGCAAGATGTGCACAGCTGGTTCCATCCCGTGCCGACTTCGGCGACCTGGTAAGGACACAACATCACAGAATACTCCAAACAGTTTGAAATTATGTTTCAAGGACAACTGGGACTGGGACCAAGCAGGGCTGCACCCGTCCTCCAGAGACATAAAGAGGAAGGAGGAAGGCTCAAGGGAAAACAACCATCACTTTCCAGACAGACTAAACTGTCTGGACAACCTGCTGGCGATAAACCATATGATGCTGTCCATACTGATTTTAGTGAGGGGTGGACATGAGTGCCAACAGCCTTTGTTCATCTGGAAGTTCCACTTTATGAGGGTTTCTCTCTGATCTCTATCCACTGCACTCACTATGTTATGAATGCCTGTGAGTTCAGACCAGTGGCATTCACGCTCATGTTCTCCGTTGTGCAGTACCCCTGCCAGCAGGGCAAGGCTCAGAGGAGACAGCTTGAAAGACGAGTAATGAGCTAGGACGTGACATAAATCGGGGCTTTAATAACACCGGCCTGAATTATTCACATCACTCTTAAAAAGGTCCAGAGTTACGCAGGGAGCAGAGATCTGCTTAACTGAAGATGAACATCTGTTTTAACTCAACGGGATGGCAGTAACGCAGCAAGAATGTGATTAAAATTCTTTCTATCACTTTTTGTGGAATCTGACATGATACTGATAAGTTCTTCTGAAGAGAACGTGACCAGCAGAGCTCTGAGACCATTCTAAACAGCATTAGTTCCAGGCTTGGCTCGTGTTAAACATCGCAAACAGAGGTTTTATCCAAAATTTACACTTCATGGCTGTCTCTAGTGATCATCATCAGTGAATGTTTCAATGTTCTTAAGACATCAGCACCATGGACAGTAACAACGGCCATAAAAAAACCCCTCTACACTGAATGAGAAAAATGTATTACATAAAAGGACTGTTTACAGTCGTCCTTGTCATTTTGAGATTTGAAACGGGCATCATTTTTTTCTGCGCGTGCATGTATATGTTAATGGATTATGAATGCACAAAATGGCCACTTCCAAGCTCAACTACACCTCTTAGGGGAGTCTGTTTAATACAAACTCTGAAAGAATTGAACATTACTGGAAGACTAGATGGAAGAACTGTTAAAAATAATTTACGTTTTAATAATTTAAGTCTCCAGAAATGAAGCCTAAATAGACTGAAGCGTAAACTGAAATAAAAGGAAATGTATACAGTAATCCCTTGATTTTTGTGGGGGTTATGTCCCAAGAGCACTTGCGTTTTGGTAAAAAATTGGGTTGTTACATTTTGGTAAAAAAAAAAGACTAAAAATGCCTGGTTTTATAGTGCAAACCCTAAATATGCCCCCAAATCTGCTCCCAATAACACTTTAATTACATTTTAAACTCAGTTTAATGCTTTACCCTTGAAGAAAATGTAAAGGTAAAACCGTATTCGAATTTTAATTTCCCAGCTGACATCTGCAACTCGAACGGTTGCCGGACAAACGTTGACACCCGGATTGCATTTAAAGACGGACGCGTCTGAATGCGCTCCGGCTCGCGGTTTTCGGAGAACAACCCCTGATCTACGGGGCCTAAACATACAAATAAGGGCTCGTTAGAAAGGTCTCCTGGAGATCTACCGAACTGTGGAGGTTGAGTGCTTTCCCTGCCGAGATAGGCAACTTGGAAGGTCGCTTGACAAAAGTATTGGGACACAACGACGAGGTGAACACTTGTGTGAAAAAATCCAGAAAAATGTATTTACTGCCACAAAAAAAGGTGGAGGATCACCTAGTTCAGACACAGCCCGAACATGAGGTGGGGTCTCGTGTGCGGTCTGTGGTACGCGGTCCAGGGGTGGGTATGGCCGGCCCAAACTTGACATTGGCTCACCGGGCAAGACACTACACTATATTTTGGCATGGCACGCGGCGATTATGTAGTGCACTAACTAGTGGGTGAAAATGACAGTTAGAAATTTCGGACACCACTCCAAAATGGCTGACACACTACATAGTGCCCTTTATAGTGAACGAGTGCACTTTTTGGACACAGCTTATGAGTTTGGTTCTCAAAAATAATCAGCGCGTGACCGAATCCACGACTCCTGATCTGCGTAAAACTGGGGGGTCACTGTAATACAAAGCTAAATAAAACACTGGATCCAACTGCACAACCTCTCCATTCCACATTTCCACATCCCAGCATTATTACTGAAACAGTGGTAGGAAGCAGCGCTGATCAAGGAGTGGATGTCTGGTTTGAGGATAAACTGTGTAACTCTGTGGTTTCTGTTTGTATTGATTGTTCATAGAGACTCCCACAAATTTTCAGAAACCCTAGATATTGTCTGGCTTTTTTGCCGATTTTCTTGGCCACAAATATTTTTTTATGCATTTTAGTGCTACATTAAGAAAAATGTAATTTACTTAATTTGTGACATAAATATTAACGTCAATTCAGCTAAATTTCCACATAAAATGTTTTAGTACTGTCGAGAGTAAAACACCGCAGTACTCAGAGGCGGGAGGTTTGAAAGTAATGTTATTCATTTCTCCTTGCTGCTGATTGGCTGCTGCCCTGTGACACGTCTCTGGCAGCTGCAGTCCAGAATTCAGCATCAGAACAGTTTCAGCGTGGAGCGTCTCAAGTTTACCTTAGTTTTTAAGGGTAATGTATTCGGCTTAATGAGTATAAAATTCATGTGTGCTCTTGGAACGTAACCCCTGTGAATTTTGGGAGTCGGCTGTATAATATTGAAAACATTGATTCCTTTAAACAGTGATTGTCAATGAAATACTGAATACACACACTTACAGAAATACAAGATTTCCTAAAGAAAATCCTCTTCAGCCAATTACTGTGAGTGAACTTGAGCTTGTGAAGATCCTCGCTCTAATCATTAATTCAGCTGCAGACAAGAGGAATTTCAATGAGTTCCTTGGACCTGAATGAGACTACTTGAGAAACTTGACCTTATCTCAGAGCTATCACTAAGCCAAACAGGAAATGACACTCGAGTGTTAAACTTGTGTTAACTTTCTGTTAAGCTGGTCTGTAGGTGCTCGCGAATGGAGCACCAGTTTTTACAGCCAGCAATAAAAAGCCTTGCTGAGAGCTGAACTCCGGTACTGTGCTCATATTAAGCTCTAGACTGGATCTGGTTTAGTGCTTCGGCTTGGACGCATTTGAATAAAAATAAAAATCTGTAGTGAGGGTTCTGTAAAGAAATTATACCAAATGGTTCTAGTCCTGTAAAATCTAAAGGTGGGTCAGATTTCATCCTCACACTGAGGTTTTTGTCCATTAAAGCCCGAGTCCCGGGCTTTTGTTTGGTGTGTATTTTTTATTTCCTTTAGATATTTGGGATTAGTAGGACCTCATAAACATAAAAACCAAACATTGTTTTTGAACAATTAGTACTTAAAAAAAAAATTATGTCCTTATATGAGGACATTAGGACTTAGTTTACTATAAAACACAATTAAATAACTATTGTGTAACAATGTGTAAATCTGTTTATTTCAATGCCTAAACTGAGCAAAAACATTTCCAAACAATTTGCAAACAGTGAAAAGCATTTTTCCACATTCCTAACACTGACATGGATTGTCTCCTATGTGGATTCTTAACTAATTAACAACTTAATTCAAAACATGTGAAATTACATCTATTTGCCTGTGTGAAATGCTGCAAAGCAGTTGTGTCAGTTTGCAAGCAAAGGAACACCTTGCATGTCAAACACCGCACACGAGATTTTCCAGAGCAGCCTTTTTCTCTGCAACGCATTGTTTTTTTTAGATCGGCCATCTCTGGAAGATGTACAGCACAGGCTGTGCGGACTGGGGGTAGTGGAGTGACCTGACGTTTGTGGCCTTCTTGTGAAGGGTGTGCAGCCTCTTCTTGTACGTGTTGGACATCAGTATCACACTTTTTCAAGTATGCCTGAGCGACTGTCATGCGAAACTCATGGAACTGCATCACATCCTTTCTTGGTGTGCCACGTTCATGGTTATCCTGGCGATACAATAACCAGCTGTTGGCTAAAACGAGATCAGTAAAATGCATCAGCATCCGAACTGTCCACTTTCTGGTTCTGATGCTCATTCTGTAGGAGCTCATCATTCTGTCATTTAAGTCAACCCCACCCATCTTGGAGCACACAATGCTGGGTCGTGCAACAGCCCCATATCGCTTCTCTTTCTTGCACCATCTCCGGCAGGTGTCTAATGGATCTTCAGCATGAACAGTGGAAAGCATCACAACTGGTTTGTTGTCATACAACTTCACAACACATTCCTTGCCATCTCCCCGGGAAACTGATGCTGAGACGCCTCTTCCTTGTGCTTTCATGGTTTTGTGACTTGGTAGTTTCTGTGTGATTGCACCTTGATAGACCTCAAAGTCCAGAACAATGCCATCTGTTGAAGCAAGCGCAAAGTTCTTCATGCCAACTGGGTTGGGCTTTGCTGGCACATACTGTCGGAATGGACAAGCTCCTGCGAATGGGATCATCTGTTCGTCGATTGACACACATTCCGGTCGAGGCTGACGCAAGCAGCCTTTGAGAATGCGATCCATGAAAGCCTTGTCTTCCAGAACCTGTCAGCTTTTCTTATTTCTTCCGAAATGTCGTAATCAACTACTTTCAGATGTTGCCTGAGTTTAAAGAATCTGTTACGTGTGATTCTGTCACTAATGGCAGGGATTCGGAAGGCACTAGACCAAAACAGCCTCACATGTGGGTATGTCACGCATGACATCAAAATTAATGCTCCAAAAAAATGATAAATCTCATCAGTCGAAATATTCAGGGATGTACCTGTGGTAGCTAGTGACATAGCATTTGTACAGTCGGCAATGAGTTTCATCATCTCTGTGTCAATGTACTGATCCACGTGGTCCAATGGCTGCCAGTCATCTCGCTCTTCTCGCCTTTCATCTTGAGCCTCAAACTGAACCAAGTCTGGAACAAATACACTTCGCTTCCAGCGATCTCCACGTCCATGTTTGCTTGGTTTTGCCTTGGATTCAGATGCATGTGGATGGTGTTGTGGCTCATCCTCCCTGCTCTGCTCATCTGATTCTGGTGTATTAGGTGGATAGTAATCCTCTTCACTTAGTTGTTCCTCCCCAGGATCATCATCAAGATCAGGTTCTGGTTCCTCATGCCGTGGACTTTCAAAACCACGTCCTTTGGATCCCACAGCTTGACTGCCACTAGTTCCTGGCTCAACATTGAAAGCATTACCTTGCTGGCCTTTACACCCATGTGCTCTGGATCTCTTCACATGTTTACTATCACTATCATCACTGCTCTGCTGATCAGATCTATCCTCACTGCTCTGCTGACCATGTTCTAGTATATCTCCCTCAATTGTAGGATCATCAGCATCAGACAATTCCTCAACCTACTCCTCAACCTCCTATCTCCTACTATTGCTTTCAGTAATCTTTCTGCTCTTGACAGAGTAATGTGTCCTGGACATGAATTACAAAAGAATAAAATGTACAATTGTGTTACAATTTAGACTAAATTATAACACAAGCAATTATTTATACTCTAACTGGTTTCTTCACAAATCTTCACAAGCTGTTTTCCGACTTTTACAAAAGCTCAGTTTCCATGAACTAAGCCCCAACGTCCTCATATGAGTACTTCAACTTTAGCAGCATTGTATCTTGTTACTATTGCTAAAACTTGTTAAACTCTTATGCCATATCAAACTACAGACACTTATGAGTATAAAAACACAAGTTTCAACCACAAAACTGGATCAGGATTAGTACCTTGCCTACTTTTGTCTCGAGAGGTGCCACAGAAACATTCTGCTGATATTGCCGCCATCTTGTTCTCTTACTGTGTATAGTGCTTATCTGACCACTAGATGGCAGAATAAATGTCCCTGAATAAGTACATCAGGTCTAAGTTAAGCAAAATAACGTATTATGGAGCAGAGAAGTCAAAATGTAATGTCCGCATATGAGGACGCAGGGTCTCAGAAGGTATGAAAAAGCAATGAAAATGCCTTTCAAGAGTGTTGCAAGGGGACCGCCCTGCACTTGTTAAGACACCCAGCTTGCTGTGCCTGCGGTCATTATAAGTTATTTACTCACTTATACAACACTGAGAGGTACGTCTGAAGGGACACACCACATGTTTTCCATTACAGTAAACAAACACAGGCACTAGGCTACCAAACGTGTGGAACAGGAACAATAGAAGCCCATATGCTATTAGTAGCTGCAGTTTTTGACAGTGTTGATAAATCCCTTAACCCTAAGATCAGTATTCATTTATTCAATTCATGATTCAGCAACTACTATTGATACTTTGACTAATTTTAGGAATTTCATATTGAAGATTCAGAAGTAAACTACAGAGAATCCAAACATTTCTGTGGACATTTGCTGTCAGTTGCCAAATTACTGGCCCCTTTTTGGTGAAGACAGGACAAAAAAATAGAAAACATCATGAAACAAAGTCTTGGTGGTTAAAAATGTAACACAGCGAAACATGTAAAAATGTAGCATCGGCAACCCTGCCTTAGGTGCTTTCTGCAAGCTTCACGGGCCCAGCAATGAATCTTCTCACGCAGGAGACAATGCGATGAGAACATGCCGACTCTGTTTGCAGGGTCAGCCCTCAGCGTCTGAGTTGGCTTAAGGTCGGGGGACTGTGAGGTGGACAGATCCTTTCTGTCTAACCATCCTCCTCCTCATATGAAGCCCATCTCGATGGTGCATTGCCAAAAAATGCTTCACTTTGTCTCGCCGGACCATTAAACCTGGTTCAAGTTGGTATCTAACTCCAGGTGTCTGTTTCCAGTTAGATATTCGTGGTTGGATGTTTGAAAAGAAATTGCTTTTTCCTGGAAAGTCTTTCAAATACTTTGGCATTGGATACTTGATGAGCCCCAAATGCTGTAATCTCCAGCAAATGTTCACCTGTAAGCCCTAGAGAATCGATTTCCCCAGAGAATACTCAGGTGTGTAGCACATATCATAGATTCATACATTACTATATATTGTCTGATTGCTCTGTTTTTGTCTTGTCTGTCTATTTTATATCTAAATCAATTATTTCTTCGATTGCAAGTATTTGTATGTACACTGCAGATCCAGAGCTCTCGCCATTTCCTTTCCCTGTTTTCTTGTATATAAAGTGCACTTTGACTTTGATTTTCTAAACCTCAGCACCTCAGATATACACCAGAACATCAAAAGTGCAACTAAAACACTTCCTTTAATTACGTGTTCAGGTCCAGCGGAGGCGCCAGGAAGCTTTGTTTCATGACGATATATAAACTTTACAGTGTTTGGAAACTTTGAAATGTTTAATAAATGTTTAAATAAAAAAATGCTAAATATATTTTTATTTATGATTAAAAAAACACAAAGCCCAATCGTGTTTGTGTGTGTGTGGATGGGCAGAAGGGGTGTGTGAGAATGGGGGGGCATGTGCCTTACTGTCGACTTTTTGAGCACAGACAGACAGAGAGTGTGAATAAACTGAAACAGACTCGCTTGTAATTGTAAACAGATGCACTTCGACAGTATGGACAAAAGTATAGGGACGCTTGACATTGTATCAAAATCCATAGACTTTAATATTGACCTTGGACGAGAAGGTCTGGATCACAGTCACACACAATGAGGTCAGGACTCTGTGTGGATCAGTCAAGTTCTTCCACACTGAACTCCTCCAGCAGGTCTTTATGGAGCTCGCTCTGTGCTCTGGGACACAGTCCTGCTGGAATAGAAAAGGGTCTTCTCCAAACTGGGTCCACAGAGTTGGAAGTATGGTGCTGTCCAGAGTGTCTTGGTGTGATAAAGCATTAAGATTCTCCTTCACTGGGAGGTCTAACCCAGACCCTGAAAAAAAGGTATATAAGCCAAATACTTTTGTCCATATAGTGTAGTTAGATTTTTTAAAGCATTGGTTTCAACATCTCTAAATATACTATGTAAAGATTTTAAAACTGGTTGACCTGTATGTTCACAGTAAAAATTAATGCACAGTTGTATCTAGTTTTGTCAAAAGACTCGGTACTTCGGTACCAAGTCGGTACTAAAAAGTGTAAATGTTCCGGTCCCAGGTTTTCTGAAGTACCGGTGGTACCGAGCACCCGGTCGACCCGGTTCTCGCTGCGCTACCCGACAGGTGTGTGCTGTGCAGTTGCGTCTTCTTCGTAAAAGCACAGAGATGGCGACCGGCGGTGCTGCTGATGCGGCGGCTCTGAATCCGCACATTGGAAAGAAAGGAGGAAAGAGCCGTGTGTGGAAGTTAGGGCTGAAATGATTATTCAAGTAACTCGAATGATTCGATTACAAAAAATTCTTTGCCTCGAGGCTTCGTTTAATTCGTCACCAAAGT
>JBBJLR010020997.1:0-2500 GCA_037577145.1 Brachypetersius gabonensis
TATATTGAAAATAAAACCATTTATTAAAACAGCGGCAATGAATCCATATTTGAATGTTTCTTGTAGAGGACATGCATTTTGTGCCTGGGGATGTTCAGACTTTGCATTCTGTATTTGCCTGGGTTTGACTGCCCCAGACAGGTGAACTGAAGACAGCCTGCGCTGTGAGGGAGTGTGAGAGTGTGTGTTGTTCTGTGGTGTGTGGCTGATTCAGAGTTTGACCCGTGAACTCCGTCAGGTGCGGTGTGGGACAGAATGGAGTGTGTGTGTCAGAGTGGCAGGCCGTGGGTGGGGAGACCGAGCTCATTCCTCCAGGAGACAGCTGTGCCGAGTGTGCAGTGTGTGCGAGTGCATGTGTGTGTGAATGCATGCGTGGGTGGTTTGCAGGAAATATATGTGACTGCTTGGAGACAAGCGTGCTGGATTCAACATTAGCAGCAGTGTGGAGCTGCTGAGGGACCGGCTGTTGCTTTTTGCCAAAACCAGCTGCAGCCTATTACTGCCGTTCACAGCAATACAGATCTCCGGATTTCCCACCAAACTGAACTCGCTTTCACACTGCTGCTGCGAAACTGAAATACTGAAATAATCTCAAACATTTCCATTAGATATCATTTACACACTGGATCCATGTAGTGGTTCTACACAGTACCATACTTTTGACTCTTTTTGGAGCCAATTCAGGTTCTTTACAGAACAGTTTACAGCTGATCTTCCATCCTTTAATCAGGCCAACAATTATACATTCAAATGGTTCTATTTAGCACTATTTCCTCTTCAGCAGTCCTTATGTGTTTTATATATTAAATATTGATTGTCCCATATCACATATATCCATCATTAGTCTTGAATAAAAGGTCTTGATGTGTTAAATAAACACTATCGAAGTTCCCAAAGGCACCCTTTACTTCCCTTATAGTACAAATATTAAAACAAAGCTGCAAAAACAGGCTGTTCAGAATTCATTGAAGTCACCAAAAAACAGCATATTTATCAGCATCCATCTATTCACTGAACAGCCGTTTAGCCCCGCCTACTGAAGTTATTAGGAGTGTTGCTTATAAAGTGAGACACACTAGAAGGCACAACAGAGGTCCTTTGCATTTTTCAGCCTTAACCCAAACAGCCAAGTCTAAGAGAGTCTGGGTGGAATACAGGCACGTAGAAAACACTCTGAACAGATCAGTTCATCACAAATGATATGTCTTTGCACTGCAGACCCTGAGCAGCCCTCAGCCACAGCAGAACGACCTGAACCCCTCTGTACTGTATCCATGGCGGTCGAAGAGTCCGGGTCTGGGCCGGGTGAGGAGGGACTGGATCATCCCCCCGATCCGGGTCTCAGAAAACAGCAAACAGGTCCCCGAGTACCTGGTCCAGGTAAGAAACATCACTAAAAATGAAACCCTTATACACTACAGGCCCAACAGGATCCAGGCCACAGTGATTTCAGCGTTAACCCTTAGAACCCGAACCCTCTCGTGTCCAAACATCTTGTGTTTTTTCTTTCTAAGACCTGAAATCATAGTAGCAATTATTATTACAAGTTTTTAAAATTACAATAACTTTGGCTCTATGTGACACAGAGCACCAAACAAACATCTGACACATCAACACAAACTGGGAGAACTTCCATATAAGGAGGGGGTTTTGAATATGTGCCATTTATTGCACTTCTGGCACGAATTAACATGCCACCATTGCTGATTCAGCTACACACACCCTCAGCTTGTATAATACCCATGGATAAGCATTCAACTAATAGACAGATGCTCCAGAGCAGCTGCAAAGCCTGAGGTCATCATCTTCATGCTGAGTGTTGGTTAGAGGCTCATAAAGCACACAAGCATCACTTGGAACTGCAATCTCTGGAGTTCAGTGTTGAGCTTCCAAACTTAAAATATATGGAAATGAAATGCAAGTCCATTTTTGTTGACATCATAAAGTCTGTACATGTTGACTGTGCTCTGTGCAGCTGAATAAAAATGTCATTGCTGAAGTAATTCTGGGCTAAAAAAAAAAGTAAAGTGGTCCCTTGTACACACATGAACACACAGCGTGAACCACCAATGAGGGGGCGCCTGGGGAGCAGTGTGTGGGGATGGTACCTTGCTCAAGGGAACCTCAGTGGTGTCACTAGCAGTGTTGGGACTCAAACCCACAACCTGTGATCCAACACATCTGTGGAACATTCTCCTAATGAGCTTCTCACCATGTGTTATATCTTTCCATGCTGCTCCTCGCAGATCAAATCAGACAAAGTCTTCAGCGGCGAAGTGATCTACAAGCTAGAGGGTCCCGGGGTTGACCAGGAGCCTAAAGACCTCTTCGAGATTGAGGACAAGACAGGCTGGATCAAGAGCAAGAGGCCCCTGGACAGAGAGAAGTACAAGAGCTTCACGGTAAATCGCAGGACGTTTCTCGTTAAAACCCTTATAAAGCAACAGCTGTTCCGTGAGTTAGGGGCTGAGTGTTTCAGATGAAAAAAAACATGCTTTCA
>JBBJLR010020997.1:7500-12001 GCA_037577145.1 Brachypetersius gabonensis
TTTAATATAATCTAATGTGGCCGAGTGGCTCTTGGTAGAAAGGTGGGCCTTAATGTCGAAAAGGTTGAGAACCTTTGGTGTAAAATATATCTAACAAAGAGCCACTGGAGATTCAGCCATGTTTGCAGAACTCCATAATGACACACTGTATGTGTAGAAACCAGGGCAGTCCGCCTGAGACCCCATGAGGATTTTATTTGTTGCTGTTTAACTCAGGTTTGAAATCACTCATGATCCTGAGAGTTGGCTTTCTATCAATCCTGAGACTGGAGAGATCACAGCTAGGAAAAAGTTCAGCACCCGGTCGCCATACGTGAAGAACAAGAAGTACACAGCGCTGGTGAAGGTCACTGACCTGGGTAAGAGTTTACCGATGGATCTGAAGTGAATTGATAGTGTTTGGACGGTGGTTCTAGTTGTTAAATGGAAGGAAAGACTTTATTCTCTTACACTGACCTTCAGCATTTGCTGACTGTCTGACTGTCCATCCTTCATCTCTGAATGTCCTTTCCTCTCAGACGCTGGTGGCATTTCAACTACGGCCTCTCTGGAGATATCTCTCTGGGAGACAAACGATTTCCCGCCTTCTCTGGTTCCTCTGAGCGGCACCGTGTGCAGTGACGGAGAACCGGGCCGGCTGGGCCTGCTCCTGACCGCTGTGGACGATGACCTGTCGCCTCACGCCGACCCTTTCAGCTTCGACATAACCGATACAGACATGGCTGCCAACTGGACCATCATACCTCTCAATGGTAAAAAAAATCTAATACACTTTATTTGTAGAGCATTTGGACTTTCACCAGAAAGCCCATCTCCATTTTGGTCATTTAGTCATTTTTCTGAAAAGGATTTGAAAATACCAGCTCCTACTTAGACTGAGTTAATATTTCATGATGAATGAACCGTAAGAAATTGTCTTTTTGGGGATTTTTTGTTTTATTTGATGAAAACAATGCAAACAGTCATAACATGTGCATAGAAGCTCCACTGCATCTTTTCAAATGTGATTCATGGAAAGCAAACAGCAGACAAACCGAGCAGCAGCATAGTGTACAGGTCCCTCTCCTCTCTCTCTCCATCTCTCTCTCTCTCTCTCTCTCTCTCTCCATCTCTCTCTCTCTCTCTCCCTCTCTCTCCATTTCTCTCTCTCTCTCTCCCTCTCTCTCCCTCTCTCTCTCTCTCTAGAAACCCATGCAACGCTGCAGCCTTTGATAGACATTTCCTGGGGCGAGTTCTCCATCCACATCACGGTGTCGGACTCAGGTTCTCCTGCTCTGTCCTCCACCGTCCTGCTGAACGCCACAGTGTGTCCCTGTGACAGGGCGGGACAGTGCATGGCCTACACAGCTGCAGCCCTTATTGGATCAAGAGTGGGGCTCAGCTTCATCGCCCTTATGATCATCATGGCCAGCGTTGCTCTCCTGTTGTGTAAGTTTACAAGCTCCAGGTCTGAGATCAGCACATTAATGTTAAAGGGCCCATAGCACTATAAAAAAAAGTTTCCTCACATTTTTAATGACTTTAACATAGTGTGCAAACACTCAAACAAGTTTTGAGACCAGATATGGAAACAGCCTTCTTTGAATGGTTCAGTAAAGTCAGCTTATCCTCGCCTCCTCACAGTTACGTTATAAGGAGCGTTTCAGCCAGAAAACACACAGCTCAGCCACACAGAACAGAGCTCAGTAGCAAAAACAGCCTAATGTGTACAATTTGGTCATGACTCAAAAAATGAAGATAACGCCAAAGTCTAAAGGACGGTTCAAACCACAACTAAAGTAGATCTTGTTCTATAAGCATCATTAAAAAGTAGTAGGGACTGGAAGATTAGTGTCTGCACTGTTCTCTACACCTACATGTGCTCCCAACTCCCAGCCAAAGGGTTTAATACTTTATAAACAGACTCCAGCTACTGCCCTCAAGATCAGTCCAACCACCATCAGCTGCCCACCCTCCAACCAAACTGCAGACTCTGCTCCTCATCAGTCATTTCTCTGGACATGAAGACATTTGGTGTAAAACCATCAAAATAAAATCTTACTTCCTTAAGATTATATTAATAAATGTGTATAAATAAATGTAACATGTACACCTGTGTAGACAGCAGCTGACACTGTGTGTGTGTGTGTGTGTGTGCGCGTGTGTGTGTGTGTGTGTGTGTGTGTGTCTCAGTATTGCTTGTCCTGGCTGTGGCTGTGAGGAGCTGCACGCGACACAACATGAAGAAAGGAGGGGGGCTGCTGGTGGGCGAATCGGACGATGACGTGAGGGACAATGTCCTCAACTACGATGAGCAGGGCGGCGGAGAGGAGGATGAGGTGAAGACTTCCATGGTTTATAGTTTAATGAGAGGGCCGGTTAGTCGGCTGTGGGAGGCGGTGAGACTGAATTAGTCGACTCTTAGAGGCCAGAGGGTGATATCTTTAGCCCATTCATGTCCAACAACTGTGCAAATCAGTGCAATAACACAAAACGTGTGGTCAAATGTTGTACAGTTACATTAAAGATTGAATAAAATCATACTGTTTTCTGAAATCAGTCCATCCTCAGAACTGTTGTAATATTGTGGGTTGAGGCGAGCAGGATGCAAAAGGCTTAACGCCAAATGAACAAGTAGCAAAAACACGAGAAACTACAAAAACACAAGATGGTTCAAGGGATAATGAGAACAGGGGCACAACAGAAGCAAATGGGAAAATGAACTGATTAAAAAAAGAAAACCAGAGTGACATGAAGTGAAGGCCCGTGGAGAATGTAAACAAGTACATAGACAAGAAAACAGGAGGAAGACAGAACATTACAAAATAAACCAAAAAAACAAGCAAAGGACAGAGAGGACGTTACTTCAGTCCCTGGCAATGCCACAGTTCAGCTGTCATTAGACATGACTAAACTGGGAGAAATCAGGTTCAAATCCAACGTTACAAATGACTGAATTCATTGAAAAAAGATGAAATTTTACAGGAAAAGCATATTCAGGCCATTTTAGGGAACATTTGAACCAAAAGAAATGTGTTGTCTGTGATAGACACCTCCGCTCCCCAGTTCTGCTAAATGAAATTTGTCATGTAATTCACTTTATTAAGGTTAAATAGGACACATTGGTCTCGTGACCTTTTGGCCTTTCACTTACTTTACATGCTGTTCAGTGAAATCTCACTTCACAGAAGTTACATTATGGACATTATAGTTTTATATGAAATGGTAATTTATGGTCATCTGAGGCCTGCAGCATAAATTTGAATATAAAATAAACAGAGATATGTACAGATATGTAAATGTTATTAAAGAATCATTTTGCTACTCTCTTCCAGAATGCATTCAACATTGATCTTTTGTGGACCCCTAGTGACATGGTCCCTCCCCCAGAAACCTTCCACCAGCCGGGATCCGGCCTCCAGAAACGCAAAGAGCCCGTCAGGAAAGACGCCCCCTATAACCTTCCGTCTCCGAGGTATCCACGGAAACGGCCCTCAAACCCCACTGACATCGAGGACTTCATCAATGATGTGAGGCACGACTCGGTCTTACTGTACAGCTGTCTCCTCTATACAGGGGACAGTGTCCCTCTTCTAACGGAAGCCTGGCTTTTATTTAGGAGTTATGAGTCTGTACCGCCTCATAAACTAAATGATGCTTTATGAATATTATTATTAGTAGTGGTAGTGGTAGTATTAAAGATGCACCAATATTAGATTTGTGGGTGATTTCTATGTCCAGTGATGGGTGTGTGTATGTAAATTCACACACACCCATCACTGGATATAGTAATCCTCAATAAAAAATTTAGCAAGACTTAAGGTTTTTTGTAGAACATAGAACTTAGGGAGAGAAAAGAAAGAGATCAAGAGAAAATGGTAGAAAAGGATGTAGAGGCTCCAGAAGTGTATTAGAATAAATGCAGAATGAGACAGAGCCTGGCATTAGTCCTCTTTTAGCCCCCTTCTGAATGCACAAACATAATGAGTGTCGTCTACACAGTCTCCTTTTCTGGAGCACAATAAATACATCAGTCCTCGGTGAGATTTATCATCCAGAGCTCAACGGCGGTCTGTTACCTGCGTCTTTTAGTTGGTGATCATGTGCTGAAGGTTCACTCCTCTGTCCTCCCGTCTCTCCCTGCAGGGCCTGGACGTTGCAGACAACGACCCCAACATGCCGCCGTACGACACAGCGCTGATCTATGACTATGAGGGTGACGGTTCTCTGGCTGGCAGTCTGAGCTCCATCGCCTCCACAGGCTCAGAGGAAGACCAAGACTATGACTACCTCAACGACTGGGGGCCCCGGTTCAAGAGACTGGCCAACATGTACTCCAGTGACTAGATCAGGCTACACACAGCTCCTCACCCCCAAAACCCTCAGAAAAAAAACATTTAAACATTCCCCATCTTCACCATTTGGGGCTGCTGAGGTCGCCCTGCTCATAAGGAAGGGGGGGGGGGGGGGGGGGGTGTGTGTAGGTGTGTGGCCCTTTGACCCCTAAGACCCTTCTAAACCG
>JBBJLR010021007.1:0-13145 GCA_037577145.1 Brachypetersius gabonensis
TGCTGGAGGTAGGATTCGAACCTGTGACCTTTTGGTCCGGAGGCAAGTATCCTACCACTAGGCCACCACCACCCATGGAAATTCAGACATGCAGAGATCGTGGCTGGGATCTGAGAGTCACTGGAAGTATAGGAAAGGATCGTCAGCATACAAGTAAGAAAAATGTAAAAAAAAAAAAAGTAAAAAAAAATGTGAAGTTGTAATATTCACCTAGAGAGCGACAAGAGAGCAAGAGAAGAGGGCCAAGCATTGAGCCTTGGGGAACACCAGTTGTAAGTCTCTGTAAGTTAGACAATGATTCTAAGTTTGATTAGCAGTTTTATGTACATGCTTGCATGTTTTTATCATTTAAAACCTAAAGCAAGTCGGATCTTTTGAATATTTGACCCTGTATCCAGCAAAACAGAAGTGAAAAACAAATGTTGAAACGCTCAGGAAAAAACTTACTCTGTGTAGTTTGATCCTATATAGTCCAGTATAGGGATTGTGTTGCTTCTGTTGAGTGTTTATACAGCTTCTTTTAGTCCCTCAGGTATCATTGCTTGATTCATGTCATCATTCAACCCCACTCTCATGGCCTTACTTTGCCTAACGGTCAATGAGCAATGAACATATAGAAATAGTAGAAATATAATACAAGTGTTACATATTGAGAAGCATTTGTCTCTATAGTTTTGTAAAGAGCCCCTGATTTACAGTTATTTCCTAAAATGCTGTAAAATCAATTTCGTGACATGCAGAAAGCTGTTCTGACCCATATTCAGAGGCAGCTGTCCCCCGACACTGGAGCTCTTAATCCAGTCCAACCAGAGGCCTAGAATAAATCTGCATTCAATTAAAGGATTACTGCCTGTTTAAAATGTGCTTCTGCTTTGCGTACTTAATCTTCCGAGTGGGTGTCCATGAAGGATGGAGCGCATGAACTGCTGGGCCCACCATAGTTTATGTAGCTCAGAAACTCAGATTCTCTGACTGAGCTAGGATTCAACTAAAGAACAACCAGTGCAGCCCCATAATGGCTAATTTGTACAATTCTGCAATAAGCAGCTCTGTTAAGAGCCTGGTGTGGCTATTGGGCTTTTGTTAGCATGAGATCTATTGAACATCTTCCTGCTTGTAATTCCCATGGATTCTTCAAAAGGTGCATTAAAATGCACACAACGTGTTAAACTAATAAAAATGTTAATGCAAATTTTTTAGTTCACTGTGCTTGAGTGCCTCAGGGCTGAATGAGTTTGGGCAATTTTTGCTGTGGAACTTAGAGTGTGACTGCAGACTTTAAAGTAGAGAATAATACTGAACTGGAGCTGGTGACATGACGTTTGTTTTTGGTGTGCATGTAAATTTACATTTATAGCATTTTGCAGGCGTTTACATCCAGAGTGATGTGCCTGAGTACCTCGTAGTCTACAGGAAAACATGGGCTTCACACTAGTAAGCCTAGTCTTTAAGTTTAGAGTTGCTTGTAGACTAAGATTCTACCATACTCCATAATGAGTTAATACTCCATTAGAGCCCTATCAGATCACACACACACAGAGTCCAAAGACATGTGGGTCCTAAATTTACCGCTTTACCCGCGACCCTAGTAGAAAACGAATGAACTTACCCGGTTACAGAAAACTAATTAATTGATTTTAACATCCAAGTAGACACTGTAGCTTCAGAGTTTATAGACATCGCTGTGTATTTTCATCTTGTTCAGCATGTGTGCTTGCATATCTGTGATAAAGTTCTGACTTTAATCCCATAAATAACATACAGAGGATTTTGAAAGTTCAACAGTGGTACCCTCAGTTTCAGTTTTAAGTTTTATTGTCATGTACAGATAACAATTCAGCATCATTATTCGCAATGAAATTCTTTAGTCTCACGTTCCCCTCTAAATTTACATTAATGTAAGTAGATAGTAAGAAAAGTACTACAAGTAGAAAGTAAGTAAAATAATAAGATATTTAAAGATTAAGATTTGTAAAAGTTCTGTAAGTAGTAATAGGATGTGAGGTGCAAAATTTTGAAGTGGCACCTCATAAGCCTTGGGACGTAAAACTGGTTTGCCAGGAGAAGTGGCGGATAACACTAATAGAACCAGTTATTACTTACTGTGGATGAACTGAAGCTGTACTAACATTATTGGTGTTGAAGGAGCCACTGACTCAAAGCTTCAACAGATCAGTGATGACTCAGAGAGGTGGCAGAGAGAGAATGCTACATACTGCCAAAGCCCAAGGTTGCCCAGACGGGCACAAGGGTGGCAGCAGGAAAGCCACCTGGTCAACGTTATTGCACTGGATAAGAGACTGGCAGACTATTATAGAATTTCAAATCACTCAGATTTAGTGTGAACTCAATGAGTCTTGGCCTTAGAAAAGAAAACTTAAGAGTTAAAATCACTTTTTTGTTGTTAGTGTGCAGTTCTTAAATGAACTGTGAGTGTGAAAAACATTGCATTAAAACACACACTGGGTTCATTCAGCAGCTACATTAATGTTCAAATGGCAAAAAAGTCATTCAGCCAACACTGAATATTGGACAGATCTACTCAACATTAAAAAAGCGCCATATTTCTAGTGTTTTAGCTGATGAGTTAAATATTAATGTAAAAATGATCTCATTTAAAATCTCCAAATATGTGTTTGTCTTGTACTTAAAAACTCTTACAATGACTACTGATGACTGTTCTCCATCCTGTCTTGTATATATTGTGTACTGACATTGCTGTAATTTAAAAACCAGTGCTGCAATAACAATATAAATTTGATTTATTGTCCAGCCTCAAGTGTCTTCTGTACCTAAATATCAGTCTCTCATACATTCAAGTATAAAACATTCACTCAGACAACAAAACCGTGGCTTAATATTGATCTGGGGAACATGAGATTTGTGTATGTTGTAATATGACTAAATAAATTAAATTACGTTTATGTTCCGATTCCTTGCACCTGCAAAAAAAGGCGTTCTGACAATTAGGTGGTCAAATGCAATTCTGACAAAACATATAAAATATTAGCATATTTCTGATAAAAACTAAAACTACAACCATTTTTGGGTCTAACAACCAAAACTTTCATTTTGGTAGAAAATCGTCCTCCACAAATATGAATTATTTGTATGATATATTGGAACTCCTTGAAGTTTTCAAAGGATAAATATAAAAAGTGCACAGCCTTGCATTGTAATACAGTAAACCCCTGCTTTTTCGCGGGGGTTACATTCCAAGAGCACCCACGTGTAGTGAAAAACCGCGTTGTTTTGATAAAAAAAATGCCTAAAAACCGCATTAACCGCTAAAGACTCGTCCACAAAATAAAGGTTGAAATAACTCTCTCTAGCCACATGTTTAGACAGAGCACAGCTTACTAATACTGAACAAACTGAGGTAACTGTTGAAAATTGGAGTGGGGTTAAAACACTAAAATACGAGGACAAGACATGGAGCAGTCATGCTACATGCTGCAGCAGCTTCTTATTCTTCTTTTTGTGGCGGTCGACAAACTTTCAGTGTAATACAGTCAGTTCTCAGAAAAATTCACCTTACATCGAATCCACGTAAAACTGAGGGGTTACTGTATTTGCAAAATTTGCCAATTGGGTTATCAGATACAATGCAATTCAGTGGACTGTTTTTAAAGTTAGCAACTTTGGTGAGAGAGTTTTATTTGCCTAACTTAAATATAACTGTTTGAACAAATGTGAGTATATTTGCCATGCATTTTGGGTAATCCAAATGCAAAGCATATGTAAGCCCAAACAACATTCAAACTGCCTGAGGCAGCCCTGATTACTGTCCATGACTACACGTCCCTCAAGAATGAGGCAGTGGGGATGAGCTGGACATGTATTAAGTTTGGACCCAGCTTTGGATCCATCCAAGTTTGGATCTTCATTGAGAACCGTCAGCACACCAACTGTAACAGACGTTAGGGCCTCATCTCTTACTGTAACCTGCTAAGAAACAGGTTCTTTGCAATAAGGATTTACAGTCCAGACTTACAGGAGCAGTCTGTACTCGTATTCAGTCAAACGCATCAATACTCAGTGTACGATCTTTCAACATTTAGAAGACATGGTCAAAGCAACTAAAGAGCTTTTCAGGCTGAGGAGGTGGTATATTCTCAACTGACTGAGTCAGTCAAATTGCTCTGAAGCAATTTCAGGTTTGAATGCCATGTCATTGTGCATCAGAAGTTCTTTGCCTTTCTGTGCATTCAAGCTGGAATAAACACTGCCCTGAAAGCCTTGATTTGAGCAAGTATCGTTTTTCTTCGGCTTCAAATGGGTGAAAAAGAGTCGCACATCTAACTGCGGAATGCAGTTTCACTCAGTTTGCCTTGATCCTTGTGAGGGTGCCATTTTGTTAAGTATAACCTGTGTGCATTAAAAGATTTAAATATGCATATACAGTAATCCCTCACTATTATGTGGATGAGCAGTCGCGAATTCAGTCTAACGCGGATTTTCTTCTGAGAGCCGAACTGCTTTTCCAGTAATACACTAAAAAGTTGTCAGCCGCCATAAAAAGAAGTGAAGAGGAAGAAGAAGGAGAAGAAGAAGAAGCTGCAGCATGTAGCATGACTGCTCCGTGTCTTATTTTAGACACGGAGCATATTTTAGTGTTTTAAACACCCCCACCACCCCAATTTTCAACAGTTATCTCAGTTTATTTAGTGTTAGTAAGTTGTGCTCTGTCTAAACATGTGGGTAGAGAGAATTATTTCAAACTTTCTTTTGTGTCTTTACACGCTGCTCATGCTAACCAGTAATGCTAATGATTTTTTAAGCAATAAAGTTTTCTGATAATTTATTTACCTTTACATTTTCTTTAAGGGTAATGCATTAAACTTAAAGTTTAAAATTAAACTGACTATAAAAATAGGCATTTTCCAGCATTTTGTTTACCAAAACACAACAATGCGGTTTTTCACTATATGCGGGTGCTCTTGAAACGTAACCCTGTGATAAGCGGGGGATTACTGTACATTTCTTTTGAAGGCAGGGGCATGTCAGGGTTGGTACATCTGGGCCCTATATCCAGCGTCTCACCGGGTGGGCTCAGGACTGGGCCGTAGCCATCAGGAGTTGTGGCAGCTTGATACTGAACAGCTACCTCCAGTTCATGCAATTGACCATCTGTCACAGGGACAGTCCTGCAGTGACAGACTTGTACACCTGTGCCAGGGGAGCCAGTCTGTTGCTGATTTTTCCATCACCTTTAGGATTCTGGCAGCAGACAGTGGGTGGAATTAGGCTGCTCTCCTGCAGTATATTGCATGGCCCTGAACCCAGAGATCCAGGGTGAGTTGGTCTGTCATAATGCAGAGAGATGGATGACAACTGGCCATTGGCCTGGTACAGTACCAACCGCACCTGCACACAGTTCCCAGATGTGGAGCTTATGAAACTGGGAGATTCCCAGATGACTCCTGGAGAGAGGAGTCTTGACCAGGACAGAAAACTCTGTATGTACTGCAGACTGAGCTGGAAAAAGCAAAAGCGTGGTGTTATCAGCAAATTAGTTTGTAGTTCCTGACGGTGTAAATATCAATTTAATTTCCCAGTCTGTCATTATTTTCTTGGGTGCCTTAAAACAGCCTGTCCTGGTTAAAGTCCTGGACCGTAATCTGGTCAGAAGTCCCCCAGTTTCTGATTTTACCAAACCAATTTGTTTGCACGTAGAACGCCAACATACACAGCACACACAGTTTCTGATACTCCCACAGTCTCAACATCCACCAGGCCTGCCATGTTTATGTGAACACAGCCTGGTTTTTGACTGGAATACTGATTCAGTTCTGTCACTGCACTGTTACTCATCATGTTGTATTAAGAAATGCTGTCACACTTCACCTCAATTAAAAGTTCCCTTTCAGTTCTCCCTTTAAGGAGTGATCCGCCAGGATACACTGCACATCCTGGGTGGCCTGTAACCCTCTCACCTTGAGATTGAGCTATCGAGCTCCCCCCTTGGCCATGTGTCTACCCTCTGTCAGGACCTGAGACCAAAGTGATGGAGGAGTGTGTGGCCGAGGCATTCAGGCAGGGGTTCATTAGCTGATCAGCTGGAGAAGGAGGATGGAGGACACCGACCCTGCATCGACTCCCAGAGGCTCAGTGTTATTACAGTGAGATATCCACAAGCATTCTCTCTGATCCTGTCAGCCATTGAACAGCTCTGTGTAGAGTGGATATAATCTGGCGGGACGAATGGAAGACAATGTTCTCAACTGTTCTCACATGTCTGTCCATGACATGCATCATCTATGGGTTGGTGAACTTCCACACCTTCATGAAAGACATGTTCCCTGACATGTTAGTGTGTATATCAATGACATCCTTGTGTATTCAAGATCCTTCGCAGAGCACATCACTCTTGCTAGGCAGGTCCTCTCTGACCTGCTTGAGTATGGATCATGGTTAATAGCTGAGAATTAATCTCAGAAATCTATTTTTTTTGATAATCACTATGGGCCGGCAGGGGTCAGCATGAGCAGAATGTGAATAGCCAGAACCCTGGACATGTAAGAAAATGCAGCATTGTCTGGGGTTCGCCAATTTTTACAGCAGGTTTATTGGGCTCTTCAGCTCGGTAGAAGCATCCCTCTCTAAACAAAAAATATTGCAATTCACTCCCATGACCCAAGAAGCATTTGTCAAATAAAAACATCTATTCTCTATGGATATTGTTCTTAAAATCCCAGATCCAGATCTTCCCTTCATGGTGGAAATGCTTTGGAGGTCAGTTTGGGGGCGATGTAATCAAAGTGTCACGTAGTCCCAGTGAATTCTGTCACGACGGGCAGAGTTGGCTGACCGGACACGCCGAACACAACCTTATAGCGTGGCGGAAGAGCTCTAGCGTGACTGGCACGGGAGAGCGGGTGAACCACGTGTTTTATTCTGAGAATGCCCTCATTGCCCCCCCTCACAAAACCCTCGTTCTCACTCGAACACACAGGACTGGATACAGGTTGCTCCGAGGCGCCTGAGTACTCACAGTACCGGTACTGAACTTGAGAGAGGGACACATAGACTAAAGCATGAGACTTCAATATCTGTGCGAGTGACTACCACCTGCTTCCACCTTTTATACCTGACATGCAGTCATTTCCGGTGCCCTTTGACTGCACGTGACCTGGTATGCATGACAAATTCCATCGCCTTCTTTTCTAGGCAGTTAAGGGAGGCCAAGCGAAATTATGATAAAGATAACCGCAGGCTACTCACCACCCCAGTGCCGTTCGAGCAGTGTGGCACTGGTTAGAAGCAGTACATTTGGCCGGCCAAACGTCTTAACTGAAGACAGCTTCAGTTGTTGCTTTTCTTTCTGATGTTCAATTTCAGAATCACAAACGGACCGGGTTAAAAAAAATGGGAAAGCCGATGCTCTCTCCGGGTAATTTCCATTGGACTCAACTCGGGCACATCCAGAGCCTATTGTGCCCAAATCCATGATAATGGCTCCAGTTTCCTGAGACAAAGGAAAAGAAATTACACAAGCTGTATGAAATCAATCATTGCCAGATGGCTGTTCTCCAGATAAATTGTCCTAGAGGCCACGGCACAGGCATGAGGTAGAATAGGCCCATACAAATCCAGCCACAGGACACCTGGGGTTTGTGTGCACATTAGAAATTACTCAAAGAAAATATCGCTGTAAAAACGATGAAAAAACCACTATCACTGCAACCACCAAAACTCCACACAAATTTGCTGCTGGGAAATTAAAGCCCTTTGTCTATACCAAACAGATCATGGTCGTACATTGCTGTGGACTTTGTCACGGATCTGCTGTTATCAGATGGATACAGTACTGTCCTGCCAGTGGTGGAACGCTTTTCGAGAGGCTGTTGATTTAAACCCTTTTATATCTCTTCTGTCTGCCCTACAGGTTACAGAGACTCTGTTTCAGTTCATATGTCACGTGTATGGCATCCACGAAGGATATCCTCTTAGATCATGGTCCCCAGTTTATTTCTAAAGTGTGGAAGACTTTTCACAACAAGCTAGGGTCACCATCACTAGACCGCTTGGGCGTTAACCCCCAAATGAGTCCATGGGATCAGGCACCCACTAAGGTCCAACAAAGACTTTCCTGTTCTCCTTTAAATGTAGTTTCCCTTGTATGTATGTTGTTAATGTAGTTGTTAATGGACTTCCAAGTAACACATAAAATGTTTGTAGTATTCCTGCAAGTGTGTCACTTGCCCGCAGGCAAAATGACAGAGGAGAGGTGATATTCGAGTGTGGGACCCAGGTTTTAAGTGGTAATGATGAACTCCTTTCTTTTCAGGACAACATGAGCAGTAGTTACAGACCCACTACAGCAATTAGAAGGGTGTCTCTATGCTTTGGCACTTTTCCAAACTAACTGTTCAATTCTTGATGATTAATTGGGGCAGCTGGTGGCCTAATGGTTGGGATGTTGCCCCTGCAACCAGAAAGTTGTGGGTTCAAATCCCAGGACTGCTAGTGTCGTCACTGAGGTACCCTTGAGTAAGGTATTGTCCCCACACACTGCTCCCTGGGTGCTCGTCGTTGGTGGCAGCCCCTTGCTTCGCATGGTGAATGGGTTAAATGCAGAGAAAGAATTTCATTTTGTTCACTGTGTGCTGTGGTGTATTCACATGTGACTATAAGGAGCCATTTTATTCTTTTCTTATTTAAAACCTAAAAACCTTTTCACAAAAAAGTAAGAAGAAGAACATAAAGTTTTTAAAGTCTTAAGTGGAAATTTTTACACTTGTGGGCCAAGGTGCAGCAGGAGCTGTATGGAGCTGTACTACTTCCAAGAGCAGTTAGGATGCAAATGCAAATGTGTGGTTCACTCCATTTTTCTTATGAAGTTAAATGTTCATATTACATTTTGTCCATCCAAATGTAAACTGGCGGTTGTGACATAATAGGCCATAAGCATTAGTGACATAATCTGGAAGAAATCCCCAGAATCACTTAATTCTAACAGTGATTAAATCTGATGAAGAAGTGGCGACTGCATGTCTATGCAAGGACATGTGCACACTTGTATGAGGGAGTAAGATCTTTTTTTTGAAGATTAAATTGCTAGATTGTCATTGATCAGTGTAAACACTGTCACTACAGTCACAGTTACACCGTTCAAACTATTCGCTGTGACTGCAGTTACATCATCTCTGATGTGTCCCTCTTCCCTCTACCCTCTTTTCCTGCTAGATGGAAGGTGACCTTCTGTCATAGGTGAACACACCACAGCACACAGTGCATTTAACTCATTGAACTTATTTAACCCTTTTAACTCATTCACCAAGTGAAGCAGGGGGCAATCAGGAACACAGTGCCCAGGAAGCAGTGTGTGGGGAGATGGTACCTTAATCAATGGTACCTCAGTGGTGCAGCTGGCTGTCTTGGGATTCGAACTCACAACCTTCTGATGCCAGGGTCAACTTCCTAACCAACAGGCCACAGTGTGGGTTTTCAGACCTCATCTTTATTTGCTTCATTTGGCTAATAAAGGAGTGTGGATCTGGGACCAGATGAGTACAAGTAGGTCTTGGTGAAGATGACAAGAAACTGGAGATACATGTATTAAACACTGCAGAGTGCAGATCCGTTCATTTCTCATATGTTCTAGTGTACATGGAACATGGATGTGACAGCAGATTGTAGATGAGCTCTTTAACACTTTATAGCCCTGATGATGTTAAACATATTTTAATGGTCCTGCTTCGTCACAACATGCATGTTCTCCATCTAAGCTCCCTTCTGTGTGCAGAAAGGGATTCTAATCACCGCGAGTGAGATCATTGGCCAGTCGTTTTTTTTTCTAAAATCTGGAGACGGGAAGTTGCTGTATAAGAGGAAGCACTCAGAGCCAGACATTTTTTGGCCACTTATGTGCCCACGCTTTTGAAGAGAAGAGCTTTAAGTTTCAATTGCTAACAGCTGGATAAACAGCATAAAACAACATGGTTTTAGTAAATGGATGAAATAAAAGGGAAGAAATGGAGGAAAGGGCCTTTTTAATCGGCCTGTAGAGCCTGGTGAAGGGAGGAGGAGAAGGAAGTCCTTTCTTTAACAGCAGAACTAACCTTGCACTAGGACTTTGTATGAAACACATCACAGAAAAGCACAAAGCAGGTCTAATTTGATTCTCACGCCTCTGCCTGCTGGAGCTTGTATTTCAGTTGGTGTTCTGTGTTCTTGAGGCTATGTATAATGCATTCTACACATCACAGAATGCTCGAATTCCTGAGAGAATGGAGATCTCTCTTGCTCTCTCTGTCTTCCGTACACTCCTATCTCCAGAGGTTTAGGCTTTTTTCTTAACCAAGACAGCTCTGTTGCTCAGGGCTGTGCCCGGGGAGGAGAACATTCCTCAGGGCTGCAGACAATGAGATGATCTCTACTTCACTAGAGTTTGACAGTGTGTGTTTTAGTGCTGGGAGTCGGGTGGACTTCACCTCCTAATCTTGGCAGCTGACTTTATAAACCAATCATGAACCTTGGCATAGGCACATTTTATATATCATTCCATTTGCCAAATAAAATATGGCATACAGAAATCCCCTGCTTTCACAGGAGTTATGTTCCAAGAGCACCCACATATAGTTGTTGTGCTTTGGTAAAAAAAAATGCCTAAAAATGCCTGTTTTTATAGTGTAAACCCTAAATCTGTCCCCAAATCTGCTCCCAGAACACTTTAATTTCATTTTTTAATGCATTACCCTTAAAGAAAATGTAAAAGTAAATAAATAATCAGAATCAGAAAAAACTTTATTGCTTAATTGCTTTATTGCGTTAGCATTAACAGTTAGCATTAGCAGCATGTAAAGACTCGTACACAAAAGAAAAGCTGAAGAAAAGCTCTATCCACATGTTTAGACAGAGCACAGCTTAGTAATACTAAATAAACTGAGATAACTGTTGAAAATGGGTGGGGGGGTTAAAACACTAAAATACGAGGACAAGACACGGAGCAGTCATGCTACATGCTGCAGCAGCCTCTTTTTCTTCTTCTTTATGGTGGCCGACAACTTTTCAGTGTATTACTGCCATCGCTGGACTGGTGGTGGTAATACAGTTCAGTTCTCAGAACAATCGGCGTTAGACTGAATCCGAATGCTGGTCCGTGTAATAGTGAGGGTTTACTGAACACCAGTGTTGCCTGAACTTGCTGTCCTGGTGTATCGAAGTACAATGTTTGCTCATCATCAACATATTTGGAACATTTTGGAGTATGTGTGCTTTCATAATGTATATCAATTTGTAGTATAAATCTTATTTTTTTTCCCTAAATTTGTTGCCAATTGTTTAGTCTTTAAATTCCCTGATGTTAATCCTTCGAGTGATCCCCGAGTGGGTCACTGCCAATACTTGTCACTGAAGCATTGTTAGGATCTTGAAACATTCAAGGTTGTAGTTTTAATTTGTCAAGGGGCATAAGAGGATGTTTGTTTTTGACAGGGCTATTGTTTTGATTTGTGAATTATTTCCATTCCAAACAAGTCATCAGGGTCCTGCCTCAATGACTGCCATCATATTGCATTCACTCCAATCACCATGAAGTGCTTCAGGAGGCTCTGTGATGAGGTCCATAAAATCATCATTCCGCCTCTGCAGTTTGTGAATTGTCCCAATTACTCAACAGATGGAACCATTACTATCACACTCCACCTGGCCCTCACCCCCTGGACTAAAAGATTCAAGAGTCCATTGTCATCCCAGTCACATACACGAGTACACAAAGGGTCAAAATAGCATTCTCTGAACAGTGTAAAACAAAGACAAAGGGCAGAATCAAAAACTCCCGCAACATTATATTGTAGCTTCGAATTAAAAAATTGCAAAGAACAAAAACAGGCAGGTAGTGCAAATAAGTGTATTACAGTAATCCCTCGCTTTTCGTAGGGGTTACATCCCAAGAGCAGCTGCGTATAGTGAAAAAACGCTTTGTGTTTTGGTAAAAAAAATGCCTATTTTTATAGTGTAAACCCTAAATCTGCCCCCAAATCTGCTCCCAGAACACTTTAATTTCGTTTTGAACTCAGTTTAATGCATTATCCTTAAAGTAAATGTAAAGGTAAACTTTATTGATTAAAAATTTTTTTTTTTTTTTACACAAAAGTAAGGCTGAAATAACTCTCTCTACCCACATGTTTAGACAGAGCACAGCTTACTAATACTAAATAAACTGAGATAACTGTTGAAAATGGGGGTGGGGTTTTAAAACACTACAATATGAGGAGTTAAAACAAGACACGGAGCAATCGTGCTACATGCTGCAGCAGCTTCTACTTCTTCTTTTTATGGCAGTTGACAACTTGACAACAGTGTATTACCGCCACTGCTGGACTGGTGGAGGTAATACAGTTCGCTTCTCAGAAAAAATATGCATTAGACTGAATCCATGAATGCTGATCCATGTAAAACTGAGGGGTTACTGTATTGTGAGGTACAGCAGTTTTTACCAATTTTTTTAATGCAGTTTTTGGAAAGTGTCTGTGCAGTATAGGATAGTTAAAATGGGACATTTATGTGAGAATGCAGTTCATAGACCTCAGTTTGGGATTCAGCACTGCCAATTCCCAGCAAAGTCTCTACATTCTCTGCAGCTGCATCATGGTGGGGTGCAGGAATTGCAAAACCCCACAGAGAATGTTGAGGACAGCTGAAAACCAAAACAGGGACACTCTACCCTCCCTCATAGATATTTTCACCTTCACAACAGTTTGAAATGAGATTATTTTAATCAAATTCAGGATTATTGATATTTTAAGCATTTAAAATATCAATTTTTAAGCATAGATCCACCACTATTTCTAAAACATTTAGGGAACTTTTTGGGAAAAAGGCCTAAATGAAACCAAAGAGAATTGACTCTTACAAAGCAAGAGACACCTAGTAAATAAGTCTAACCATCAGAAGGGCCATTAGAAGGTACATTTTAATGTGATCTCATCTCAGGGTGATAACATGATTGAATCTATAATGTGGGAGCCAGGGACACAAGAATTGTTGTAGAGAGGCAAGAAAGTTTTTTTTTTTAAATATATATATGAACACCAGTGTTGGGCACGTATCTTTAAAAAAGTAATTAGTTATGGTTACTAGTTACTTCTCACAAATAGTAACTGAGTTAGTAACTGAGTTACATCATTATAAAAGTAACT
>JBBJLR010021035.1:0-13142 GCA_037577145.1 Brachypetersius gabonensis
TTTCACCTTTTGAATGGAATTGCTGAAATAAATCAACTTTGTCATGATATTCTAATTTTATGACCAGCACCTGTACACTCAATTGGTATAAGTGAGGACATTTTGTTGGTCCCCACAATGAAACAAAGGTTTAAACCACTTGGTGACTATGATTAAGGTTTAAATCTTTATGGGGACCAAATGTAGGTAGTGTAAGTTATTGTGCACATATACTGGGCTTGTCACGATACTACAATTTCAAACTTGACACCTATACTAAGGATGGCACTCGATGCTCTTTTTGATACTACAGGGGGAGCAAAAAATAAACACAGGAACTTTTTAATTAAAAAAAATGTAAGTGTGAGTAGACTAACAAAATACTCCATTTTCTTTATCTACACGAAATTGTACAGCGTCTTTGGATATTTTGAAAACACCCTCAGTGTGCTGTCCTGAACATACATATACATACTGAACAAATCTAGTCTACACAAATAAATCAGTACAGTTTTTTGCATGGGTATGGGAAAGGCTGCTTATCAAAGTGGTGTGTGCGTGTCATTTCTCTCTCTCCCTGGCACTATATCGGCAATACATCCCAATACGTTTGAACACTCTAGGGACGTAGCACCATACAACACAGTTAAAGCTTTTTTGTAGTCAACCAAAATAAATAGCCATTTTAGCATAGTTTTTATTTTGTAAACCACATATGGTCTCGTTCTTATTTGTTAACAATAACGAGATATATTAAATATCTCGTTATAGTTATTGTCACATGACCATCATTCACATTGCGTCTTGTCTCGTTTTTGTCACATGATAAATGTTCATTGACGATGATATTTAGTCATAATTTTCATTGGGAAAGCAACACTAGCTGAGGGTCCGTGTAAAATCTGGCAGCGCTTGGTTGTTCCCCGGCTGAGTTATGGGGTTGTCTTGTAAACACGGGTCCTCCAGGTAGTCGGGAGGGGCTGCCCACTGCAGTGCCTGTCGAAAACTTGCGATTTCTATGAACCGGCAGATGCTTTTAAGTATCGATACCAGTGCCAGTTAATATCTACTAAATTTCAGTAGCGATTAGTATCTGAGAATCAATTTTTTTGACAACCCAAACATATACTGAGACAGATTTTTATATGTGGGGGAATTGGTGTGTGGCGCCCTGTATTTACAGTCGATAAAGAAAAGAACCTCCCTCTTCAAAAAATTTATATTATGTTGCCTTAAGGCCTAAAACGAAGACACAAAAATAGAATTTTTCTGGTGTATTTACTCACTAGAACTTGATAGCAACAGTTAATTACTAAACAAAACAAACAAAAATTAATTACTGAGATAAAGGATGACTTTGTTCTAGTTACTGCTTTGAGTCTGTTGGGATACTTTAGATTAGATAGTGACCGTTGGTGAACTGCTATCTTCAAGTTTAGTGGCCTAGTCACAAATCACTCAGTCACCTTTCTCTTCTTCAGCCACTGTGGGGTCAGTTTTGCTTGTGCCTCTTCCCACTGATGTCTACCTCAAGAACGTAATTGAATTTTGTTCCATCCATCCATCCTGCTGTGGAGAAACACCTCCAAAGCAGGATGCAGCCACATTGTGTTCTTTGGATGGTGACCTGTATTGGCTTTTAGCCAGATGTTCGAGCTGATCGCCAAAACACCTTTTTCAACTCGGCCTCAGAATGTTTAAGGTGTGTTTTGGTAAAGCTCAAAAGAAACTTAATGTGGCCTTCCGTGAAATTTTTTTCTCACAACTCCCATACAATTCACATTTGTGGAGCACTTGTGATATTTTTGTCACAAGCACACAATGACCACAACTTGATCGCTGAGATCTTTTGACAGTGGCTTGTCAGTCATCCACAGTTGTTTGTTTGCTTTCAGTTGCACTACCAAACTTCGGAATTCTCCAGTAACAGCTGTTTTTAAACAGACCTAATGAAAAACAATTGCACACAGGTGGAAGCTAATTATAGTTTTGTGCAATGGAAAATGTTATTAGTTACACGTGACTGAGTGTATCAGTATATCAGGAGAAGTGATCTCAGACTGCTTTTGTTTCTGAACTGCTGCTATGGTATCTTTCACTTGGATGTTCTAGGTATATATTGCTGAATGTATGTGTGTGTGTGTCTTCATTTCAGGCTGCAAAGCAACAACAAATTTTTTTTTAAAGAGTCTATCAATGTATCTCTTTGTGTAAAAGGTGTGTGTGTGTGTGTGTGTGTGTGTGTGTGTGTGTTTACCTGCGTTGACCTGTGGGTGAGGTAATAGAGGAGGTGGTGCTTGTCGTTGTGGTAACTGAGGAGCTGGAGGCTGTAGAAGTCACAGCATCATCCTGCCTCCTTCCAAATGAACCGCTAAAGAAAGAGCATCAGATACACACAAGCACGGGCATGAGCGCACTCTCAAAATCATGTGTGAAGTATCAACACTTTTTATGCCATCACCAACAGAGCTGCTGTCAGTTCACAGGAACACAGCATTGTCTCTGACACAGAATATAATTAGATTACAGATTTGCTTTTAAAATGCCTCATTCTGTATATTATACTGTACAAGAGTAAACAATAGTACGTATTACCACGTCGGTCTTGAGTGCTCAGAGAGAGGTAGTAATTATCCAAACAAAAAAGATGTTTTAAACTTGATATAATTTGGTCCTCAAAGCAGCACCAGCAGCAAAGGTTAAAAAAAACTGCTACTTTATGCAAAGTGGTTCTTTATGCTTGTAGATTTATACTTTTTGCAGCTATTTAACTACATAGATCTTTGCCTAATTAGCTTATATGATATTGGCTAAGAAGATACTTTAAAAGGATTAACAAGCTATTTTCAGCGTGAAATTATAAAGGAAAAAAGGTTGTTCCTTTAAGGATCAGCATGGCCAAAAAATGCCATGTTAGACATTAATTTGAAACTGATAAAACAATTATCAATAATTATCTGTATCAAACAGCACAGATAAACATAGTTCATAACACATGCCTGCAAATATTGGTATTTATTTGCAATCAGGCCTACAGCTGTACATTTGCCATGTTCTTTTTATATGCAAAAACGGACCCCAGAGCATCTCTACCACTAAACAGACAGAAATAAAAACACACCATCACTCGACACCGACACTGCCAAACATCTCAGTCAGGGGAAAAAAAACAAAAAAACACAGGTTTAATGGTATAAGCTAAGGCAAAGAACACATGCTGTGTGCCAGTGTGTATGTGTGCGGCCGTGTGGGCAGCAAGCTGGTGCAGGGCTGGTACCTGCGGTGTATGCTGTAGGCCTGGCTGTAGGAGGAGTGCGGGGATTGCCAGGCTTTAGTGCTGTTAGGCTCCAGGCTGGAAGCAGAGGATGACTTGGCAGGAAGGTCGCGGGAGCTGCCGCTGCGGCCGAGGGTTAGAGTGTGTGACGTGCTGCAGTGTGATAGTGAGCAGGCCACAGAGGCGAGTTAGCGGGAGGACAGGGACACATATAGGCACGCGCACACATACATATATGTGCATTTTATATATGTATGTATTGGGGGATATGGTCAAAAAACACATTCCAAAACAGCTCATATGCACAATAATTTGCATTTAAATTTCAAATCTGCACTGAATAAAATACACCATAATATTCATAGATTCAAATGTATATATCTACATTAAATGTATTAAATCAACAAAAAATGTAAAAAAAAAATTTACTTAACAATACCAAGCATATTTATGAGGAAATGCTATATACATTTGAATCAAGTCAATTTAATGTACTACTTTTAGCATGGTTCCTAGACATATTCCTGTTATTCATTTGTACTGATGATGAAGAATGAAACTAAAGTTTGCTAAGTCTGGCAAGCATTTCGCTGATTCTTCCCTGTCTATTGAAACTAAACTAAAAAAAAAAAGCACACATCGTCTCCTATGTTTCAGAATCTACCCACAAACCTTTGTTGCTACCTGCAGTAATGCTTGCCAAGCTTTACAGAATGTCCATTCAGTCTAATAAGAAAATGTAGCATAACTTAATCCGACTCGGAACCTATATTTAGAAAGTGCTCATTTCAAATATTAATTATTTGGTTTGTGTGAGAAAGCTCACAGTGTTTGGATAGATCATTGCAGCTCTGTAACTTAATCCAGTCCTCACAGGCTGAACAACTTTCTAGGACTGAAACATTTAATCTTAGACTATTTGAAGATTTGTCTCCTTTTTGGTGCCATCACTGAGCAGCACAACTGTTAAGCTATTAATTTAGTTTAACTTGGGCGTTCTATTTTTCCATGTAATCTGTGATTTTGTTTGATTAGCTAGAGGTGTAGGCTACAACATTTTCATGGTACCAACATTAAGTCTGCCCAAGCTGATAAATGTCTTGCAACAGGTAAAATGTGGTCAAATTAGCTGTTGAACATGCAACAGCAGTAAGTGATATAAGTTGCAACTGTTATTAACTAGCAACATTAAAACAGCTGAAACCACAGAATTTTGATGTTCATCTTAAAACGTTGACTGTCGGAGAGTCACCTAAAATCAGTAACAACTAAAAACATTGACAGCCTGAGTGCTGTGCTACAGTGTCTCATTAGGATGAAAGCTCTTGAAATTTATGAATGACCGAAGCTACAATTGTGAAGCATGGATAGGTCAGCTGTAGACGTTTTCAATGCATCTACAAAACATTTTAGATTAGATTAAGTTTTGCTATCATTTCATCATCCAGACCTACAAGTTAGACCTAAACACACAAATGCATATTTACACACACACACACACACATATATGCGAACCAAAACACAACTGTAGAGACAAACTGAATGCTGGAATTTAAAGTCTAGGTTTCTTAAATGTCAATGTTTTTGTCAGCAGACATCATAAACTCCTTCCCTGAAAATAGTAATGCAATGGAAAAAATTACTACCAAATTATAAAATCAGGAAACCATTCAATTCAGGGTACTGGAGAATGATGACTTGAAATATATGAAAGAAAAACAGTACACACTGCAAATGTAGTTGACCAGCCATGTCAGCTACATGTTTGGTGTCTCGTTTTCTCAGACAGAAGACAGAAAACCAAGCCTCTCAGGTGCAGGATCAGGATGGTATGCATGGCCTCAGTGTCACATGCTAAAATACAAGCGCATGCATGCTTGGGGCAGTTATTACTTAATCAAACAGGAAAAGCAAGTGAATGATAACTAGGCTACATTTATGGAAAAATTTTAAACAAAGGCTATTTATGACAGCGGTTAGATCTGTAACAGGTCGGTTGGATTTCTGAGATCATTACTATATTTATTTTACTACATGAATGTGAGAGGAGGGTCACTGGATGTCAGTTGGATTTTGGCTTGAGTGATACTAAGAGTTTGTCTGGTTCTAGAGCAGTGGTCTGCACAATATTTGTACAATGGGCAAAACCAGTGACGCAAAAGAACTTGATGTCTGCAATAGTCACTGAACAAAGCATTTTTATGAGCCTACACTGAGCAATGAGCGCCAACAGCTAGTATCAGTTTGCTAACTGGGTAAACTTAGGAATTCTAGCTAAGACTATAGTTTTGGCATTGTCCATGAATTCAAGTCATGAATTGCTGCCCAATATTTGTTGTACAAAATAGATCAGAAGCACCAAAATGCCTGTGTGCACATATATGCAGACCACTGTTCTTGATCAATTTTACTCTGCATCTGGTTCAATAGTAAGGCTAACCTGCGCTGGTAGCTAGATGTGCGGTTCTGCGATGCGGTTCCATCACTGTTCTTCAGCTCCTCATCCCAGCGCCTCCGTGTGTACGAGCCGCTGCGTACCAGGCTAGCCGCCGAGTCCCTGAGAACCAGAGACTATAATAGCATCTCGGCGTCTAAACTATGTACCACTCCTCCAGGCACTCACTCACTGTGCCTCAGGTGCTTCTTCCATCTTAGCCTTCTACAGTCTGTTTTACTTGTGAATCTACATACAGTAAAGTGCAAAACTTTGCTTATCCCTGGTCTAAGTGAAAGTCTAATGTACACACTCTCAGTAGAGAACTTTGGTGCACAGTTACTGTTTATTAGCCATATTTAACATATTGGGGAAAAATGTGGAGTGCACACAGGATGAGGCACATTGATGTATTTTCGCAAGTATGTTAAATTCAGCAAATAAATAGAGACAATGCTGTATAATTGGCAGAAAATGTCATAAAGAAGTTTGTTCTCTGTGAAATGTATGTACTCATTGGGCCAGGAGTATGAAACACTTTGCACTCAACTGCAATCATATGTTCATTTTTTGAAGTGTAATACTGGAATTTTTATACTGCACCTATATTTAAATACACAGTAAAATCATGAACATTTCCTTTGCTAAAGACTACCATCATGTAAAGTACCAGTCAAAGGTCTCAACACATATGAGTAAAGATATGCTTCTGACGATATTTTGATCCTAAGGCTTGTGTTTACGTTTACCTCGAACAATTTTACAATTTCTAATAATTCAATACAAATTTGATAAATATTCAGGCATTCCAAGTCTCATGAAAATGTTTCCTTTTTTGCAAAAAAAAAAAAGGCGGCGGGTGGGAGTCTACTGCGAAGAATCTAAAATAGAATTTGGCTTTTATGGTTCCTGCCTAATCGTGTGCATGAACATTTGACTGCTACTGCACATACAATTTACTATGTATTATGATTTTCCCCCCTTTATAATGCAACTCTAACAGAGTGCACAGCAGCTGTGTAGGGCAACATCTCATGCTAAGCTATACAAAGGCCTGCCATGACAGCAGACTGCAAAACACCCCAGTCAACAGCAGGGGGCACTTCTAGCAATGCTCACACCCAGGCGATCACAATCACAGACGCCTCTCGTTACCTGTTCTCCTTCTCATCAATGTCTGAAGTGCTCGCGAGTCTCCGGGGGATGGTAGGAGCGACGTAAGCTAAACGAGTTTTTTCCTTCTCCTGTAAGACAGGGAAAAGGAGTGTTCAGTATGATGTGATTTCCAATAAGCTAGCCATCAACTGCACCTACCCATTATGTAGTAACACATTTTTAAATTGTACAATACACTTCTATACACATATGGGCCACCTTCTAACATTGTACTGATTGTACTGTAATCAAGTGCATTGCCTCATGCTCATTCTTTTGTTCACATTTTTTTTGTTCCACTGCATACTGTATAAATATTGTATACTTAATGCAATGTGACATATTAAAAAAAAAATCCCTTTCCACTTACAATAAAATAAATGAATAAAACAAGCAAAAAATCTATTACTTTGAATCGAACACACTTGACACACCTGCCTTACATCATAACACAGTAGTGAGCCCATTAAGAGGCCTAGCATTTGTGCATCACTAGCTAACACTCCTTGTTAACTGGTGTTGACAAAAGCATTGAGGCAGCTGGAAGTCATTTGATCTCAGTGACCATAGGTGGTCCAGTATAAGTTCAGTTCAACACTGTTCATATATAAGAATCTAAATAAATGAATAAATAAACAAACAAACATCAGGTGTCAGGAAGTGTGGGTGTTGTGGGAGGTGAAGCAGTGATTTGTGTTTTGCAATGGCATATAAAGCTGGAAAATTCAATACAAAGCAGCCAAGGTTAGATGAAAGTGATCATTCGGTCATACGTGAACACACCACAGCACACAGTGTGAACAGCACGAAATTCTTCCTCTGCATTTAACCCATTCACCAATTGAAGCAGGGGGCAGCCATGAACACCGCGCCTGGGGAGCAGTGTGTGGGGACGGTACCTTGCTCAGGGTACCTCAGAGGTGCCTAGCGGTCTTGGGAATCGAACCCGCAACTTTCTGATCACAGGGCGAAGGCCTTAACCACTAGGCCACCAGCTGATAGGAAGGTGACTCAAAAATTTGCAGGACTTTGCTTCTTACACACAAATCGTGTGATATGGGAGTTTGAGATAATACATTTTATACTGTAGTTTGGCAGATTGGGAAAAACACAAGTTTAGCATGATTTCTTTGTGTGATGCAGAGGGAATATAGGTTGGTTGTGCAGGAGTTTTTATTTGTTGCTGTATTTAAAACATTTGCTCGACCAAGCAACTCTGTGAAAATGAAGCTGCTGAGAAAGCTCGCTTCTAAATGCTCTCCAGCAACTAACACTGCTGCTTGTCTTACCTTCTCTTTGTCTTTGTTGTCCAGTGAGGATGACAGACGGGGCGATGAAGCTGACCGCATCACTCCAGCTGTATCCTTTTCCTTCTGAGCCTCTTTGGTGGCGCTGATTTCCGCCAACGCTCCGTAGCTTCCTGTCTTTCTCAGCCCCAGCCTCCAGGAGGCTGGGGACTCATCCTTGCGCTCTTCGTCTTTAGGGGACACCTGGGACACCTTACCAGCAGGTACACTAACCTGTAGAAAAAGAAGGAAAGGAAGAACAAAACAGTTTACTGTATAGAGGTCTCATGACTACAGCACATCAACAAGGTCAGACAGTCTATACACCCAAACTAGAGCCGGTCTACACCCAGACTAAAGAGTCAGTCACACTAGCTTTTCGACTGAAAAATTTCACAAATCGTCAACAGTTGTGACCAAATCGGATCTCTACTCCCTAATCAGTACAGTACTAATACAGCGGGAAATTTAGATTACTACACAGAATCTGAAGTCATGGAATCATGGATTAGCTTGCATCAGCATTTACCAGTTGAATAAAGAGACCAAGATCAAATACTAGTACCAGGCCGAAGTTGGCTTTTTGCTAAACTTGACTTTGACTAGGTTACACTTTTAAGTTATGGTCCATGGTTACAGTAACTCACAACAGGCAGTAAATGACTTGGGGGAGTTTGTGTACCATGAGCCAACAACGTTCATTAGTGATCAATAATGAGTGTATTTTTCAAAACCGTGCCCTCAAAGCAATCAAGTTCCATTTTTCAGTTCGGTCACTATTGCGACGTATGTAACCGTGCTCTAAAACACGAACGGAGATCCATTTTGGTCACAGACAAAAATGTTTGATCTAATATGTTCCATAGCAAGGTTACTTCACACACAAGACTTCCCTCCTGTTTGCTTCACGTTCACTCAAACCTTTGAGTTAAAGGGATGAGGGCAGCTCGCCATGTAGCACAAAAAATTCTCAGTATAGGAAACACGTATACGAGTTATTAATTTAAACATTACTTGACCTTTGTAATTTTATACTAGGGTTACACAATATAACATTTTGGAGTAAATACAATATAGACCATTCACAATACTGATATTGCAGAAGAGTGCAATATGCAAATGAACCGCTAACCAATCACAGTGTAAGCATTCTGACCAGTCCCAGATCCAGCTGAGTCTCTGTGAGTGCTTTGATCAATCAGAGTGTTTATGTAATCCAACAACAAAATTGCGTATTTGGGTCAAAATGATTCAGGGTAACTGTGAACCATGCCACATTATTAATGCCCCAATGATTTTTTTATATAATTAAAAGTAGTGTGTCCATATCATGTAACCCTGTTATAACATTTAAATAACTAGCCTGAGTATTTTAGTGAAAACCCAATTGCTAATTGCATTAAAACAGAAGAATTATGTGGTTACAATTTCGCAAAGAGACACAAATCGCAGATTTCTAGTGTGACTGTGGGCTTAACAGCGCCAACAAGAACTCTTGTATATTTGAATTTGTAGCACGAAAGGTAAAGGTACAACTGTCTTTATCTACTGTGTGTGGTAAGAAGTGGGTGGGAGTGGTAAGGCAAGGGAGGGGGGCGCCTGGAGAGCAAGTACTGGTTTCTTCATCCAAAAATATACCTTATGACCACCAGGTGAACACGCTGAGAAATGCTTAAAACAAATCCTAACACTCACATAACACACTTCCCTTCAAACTCTCAAAACTAATGTCCCTGTACTATAAACATGCTTAGGAAAGCAAAAACATTAATAAACATCAAAGCAGTTAGTCTTCGTAGATTCAACCTGTTAGGCCAAAGTTAAAGCGATGATTTATCAAAAAAAGTTACATGATTTTTCTCCTTACCACAAATGTAATCTATCAGTCAAGGTGTTAATTAAGCTATTAAGAAGCCCAGCTTTTAAGTGTACTTTATAGATATCAGTATGTCAGAGTATCTGAAACCACATGAACAAATCTATTATAAATGACGTAACAAGGTCTGCAGTGAGTGTGTGATTTAGGAATAAAGTTTTCACTGCACTTTTGCAAATAAACTTTTATGTGCTTTTAGTGATGTTAGCCCTTTAGTTCTATGGTAAAACTAAAGAAGTACAATTAAGACAAAACACATCTTGGCGCACCGACTACATTTGTGGTAAGAAGAATATTTTCATTCAAAAGTTTATTTTTGTCAAACTTTCACTTTAACTGTCACACATATAGGCTAGAAGTAGTTCTGTTACTCAAACAATAACCACATCCTAGTACAACATATAAGACTAATGCAGTTTTTAGTGACAGGAAGTACTTCACAGTCGTGACGGACAGCGACAGCACCATGCACTGAGCCGATGTGAGGAGAGGTGATGGTCTTGGATTAGGCAGAGTTTTCTGATTGGTTAGGGACATGGTCATGGGAGGGACATATACTGGTAGTTGGGTAGCTGGGTATGGGGGGAAAAAAACAAAAACAAAACAAAAACGCTGGAACACACTGAAGCCTCACCATCACTTTTTTGGGCACAAGAGAAATGCCAGTTTTTCGCAAGCCTTGACGCCACAATGCAGGACAGGCAGCTTCCCCCACAGGAATAAGGGCAGTAATAATATCAGACTAAAGCCATTCAAAACAAGAGCGAGAATGAGGAGAGAGAGAGAGAGAGAGAGAGAGAGAGAGAGAGAGAGAGAGAGAGAGAGAGAGAGGGAAGAGAGAGAAAGAAAAATAGATAGATAGATAGAAACAAGAGGCAGAGAACAGATTGAGGCAGAAGAAAGAAAAATAGGAGGCAGAAAGAGATTGAGTGGAAGAAAGAGAAGAACAGAGAAAGCGAATGAATGACAGAAATAAAGAGACAGCAGTAAAGAGAACATGGACACTTTATGGGACAGGAGTGAAAAAGGAAGAAAAGTAAAACGTAGGAAAATACGCTCAATCACAAAACACGGACGGTTTTCGTTCAGTTCTTTTTGAACAGCAAACCAATTTATAATTTTATTTATTTAATATTATCTACTTAAAAACCATTAAATTTATATTAGGTGACTACATTCAGCAATTACTGTGAATCAACATATACGTTTTGTAGTTCTTTTTTTTTTTTTTAAGAGGTAAACAGAAATAAAAATAACAGATAGAAATGCACACTATTGCAGTTTTGATTTTGTCCTGTAGAGAGCAGCAAGCACATAGAAACATGAAGAGGGGCCATTTTATCTCCTTTCCTCTATAGTGCACTGTACAAGACCGACACTCACATGATTTCCTGAAAAACCATCAGCTTGTCTCTCTCTCTTCCCTCTCTTTCAGCTCTCAATGAATGCATTCCCCTTCGCCTTAAAGCTCACGCAATAATAATCATCATAACAAAAAGACGTGCTCTAAATGTAAGAGAACAATTATTTTAGGTATTTTACAGCTGTTCCCAATAGTTTGTGGACAATAAAATAACGTTTCTGTCTGAAATTAAAAACACTTCCATAAAGAAGTACCTTGTATACACCTGGTCACTTCATGCGACTAGTATCTGGATTGTATCCTGATTTTTGCCTCATGCAGTTGCACCTGGTAGACAAGAGCATCTTGCGTCATATCACTTGTGGTAAGCGATATGCAAATCAGCTCCAATACAACAATAAACCTTCCGTTTTGTTCCTTGTTTTTCTGTTCTATTCAAATCAAAAGGACAACTTTACACAACACTGTCACTGTTTGTAAAATGGGGTGTTTAAGAATAATTATCCTCCTGAGCCATTGCTGTCAAAGGTTAAACAAAGTGCCGCTTTATTTGTGCTAACTGGCTCAACTAGAAAGGGCTACGGAATTAAGATAAACAAGAGTACAAACTCCTGTCAGGAGCTGAACTGAATGAGCATAAATGCCCACATTAAGTGGCGAGAGTCCAAACGGAGGTCTCTTCCATAAGTAAATGCGGAACGTGTCACCAGAGAACTGGGAGCGGTTTTGGTCATCATATGTACCTTGGATAGACCGGTGTGTTTACGCTGCTCTAACATGTGGCGAACCTGCTAAAGTGGAGTGAAGAATCTGATTTTTACCTGGTTTACATGCATCTTGGGAGCATTGACACCTGCATTTTTATGTGGCTTAGCCTTACACAGATATAATCCAGATACTCAAGACACAAAGTGGCCAAGTGTAAACCGGGTCATCAAACCGGACCAAAGCAAGTGTGTGCTTACCTTTTTGACAGGTGATGTGGGGGTGGTCACCTGGTTGGTGGGGCTTGTGGGGGAAGAAACAGTGACGCTGGCGGGGGTGGGGGTAGGAGCAGGGGCCGTACTGTTAGAGGTGGAGTTATTGACCGGGGCAGATGACTTAGTCTTGTCTGGAAAAGAAAGAAAAAAGGCTAATACAGTGAGCAGTAATATACATGCATAAGGACACTGGATATGGACAGCATGCATATGTTACTAGAAATCTTACTTAGAACTGGCTTCAGTGACCAATTTCTAGGGGTTAAACATTTCAGTTAAAACAATGCATACTAGAGATGCTCCGATCAGGATTTTTGCCACCGATACCAAGTACCAATTTGTTGTCATGGTGATCGGCCGATATCAATGGCAATTCTGATGCTTCAAGTTTATATAACTGATATGTAAGCTCTCTGATCACCATTAACTTTATTTTTATAAAAGTAATACTGAATCAAATGTTGTATTAAATGTTTTGGACCATGCGCCTCCACGTGAGATTTCGTTGGAACATAAACGGCAAATAGCACATTTTTCATTGTTTCTCGAAACACCGTGGTAATTCCACACTGGCGATGACAGGTGTCCCAATACTTTTGTCCATATAGCGTAGATAGTATATGGCCACTTTCAATGTACAGTCGTGGCCAAAAGTTTTGAGAATGACATAAATATGGGAAATTGGAAAAGTTGCTGCTAAAGTTTTTTTAATAGCAAATTGCATAAACTCCAGAATGTTATGAAGAGTGATCAGATGAATTGCATAGTCCTTCTTTGCCATGAAAATTAACTTGA
>JBBJLR010021045.1:0-13142 GCA_037577145.1 Brachypetersius gabonensis
TAGAACTAGCTTCATCACAAACACTGTACCTGCAGGAAACACTACACACAGATCTGAGATCAGCATGAAAAACACCATAAACACACCCAGGTAAAATGATCTCTCATGATTTTGACCTGTTTTTTGCTAGTAACACACATAGTGGTTAATACTGGTATATGTATTGTGCCTTATTCAATTTGGGAAATATTCCTTTTTAACCAGACCGTGTACAAAAATCATGAGAGAACTGGTCAAATGTGTGTTTGGAGAGAAGGATATAGCTGACTGAGGGGATCTGGATTGCTCTCTGGTCCATAGGGATTCAGAGGATTAGCCAGGAGTGTGTTGACGTAAACACCCAGGAACATCTGGAGGAGCAGCTTTGTGGCTCAGGTCCTCCAAGCCCAACTCTTCTGCAGCCCTGCTACCTACCTGACTGCCCCCCCAGGTACAGTCAGAGTGACATTCACATGCATACAATAACCATCTGAATCCAGCGCAGTCTCTGTCTTCCTACAGCCTCAGACCCTGTGTTTGTACACCCATGACTCAAATGTTTTGGGTGCTTGTACGTACATTAAAACATTCAAACACACAGAAGTAAAGAAAGACAAGCAGATGCGCAAGAGCATGCCAAGTATTCAGATACTTTTTAATGCATATATTCACTTCAGACACAATATATTTTAACTGTGTCGTTATAGATCTGAACCAACAAGTACACATTCATTCAAATGAACAAAGAATGTGAACCGGTTAGACACGTCAAATTAAACACATGTTCTAACATGTCCCACAAAGATGCAGCACTTATCCACACACTGGAGGCCTTAACCAGTGCCTGTGCGCATTTGCTAAATACTTAAGCAAAACCACAAGCTTTGGGACAGGCCTTGAGTGCTTGTGCTTCTTTGCAGCTGGGTGCTCGGTGAGTTTGGCCCCTGCACTTCCCCCTGCGGCTTTGGTGAGCGAGTGCGCTCTGTGCTCTGCATACGGAAGCAGGGGAGAGAAACTGTGGCTCTGCCAGATTCTGAATGCTTTCAGACCAAACCTTCAGCAACAGAAACCTGCAACCCTCAGCTCTGCCCTGCCAGGTAACTGCCTGACCACTGAGTCAGCTTCAGTAAAGTTAGGGTCCAGTATAGTAATTTCATTAAAACAAGTAAAATGCCCAGATTAAGTTTCATTATCTTATAATACTTCACTCATTTCACTATGTGCAATAACTTCTTATTATGAGTCTTACCATGTGAAATATCACTACTTAGGTCAGTGTTACTTAAATACCACTGATCTCTATTGAGTGCAGTAATGTACTCCTAATTACCATCTGTGTCATTAGTAATTCACTTAACTGTAAGATACTTATCTATTGTATTTATCTCCAGCAATTGTGTTTATTGCATCGTTCCTTTCATATTGAGGTTTTTTTTATATTTAATGTTGTTCTTGTCTCTGTATCTCTGTGTCTGTGCAGCGATTTCCTTTAGGATCAGTAAAGTTTTCTGATTCAGATTTCGATTGAGGAATATTACATTCATTGACTAGCTATTTTTTCCAATGGATTTTTGAGTTGAAGCTGCTGAAACTAGTGACGGTAGTCAGTTGAACACGCCTGTGTGTGTGTGTGGTGGTATGTGTGTTGCAGATGGCAGGTCTCAGAGCCTGGTGAGTGTTCGGCCGTGTGTGGTCCTGGTGAGGCTCACAGAGTAGTGTCTTGTGTCCGCGCCCACCGTGGAGCTGATTTAGAGGTGGACGTCAGCCTCTGCCCACAACCCAAACCCTCTGAACGTGTGCACTGTGTGGTGGATGTCTGTCCTATTGGCTGGGAGACACAAGGAGAGGTACGGCATAGAAATCAAAACAATATTCAGTCTCACTGTACTCACTATGCTTGGGACTAACGTACTGATGTGTCTTTCACCAGAACCATAGAGGGTCACTTCCTCTAATCCCCCGCTCCAGAGTCGTCCCGGTGTACGTGTGGAGCCCTGTGACTGGCCACTGCACTAAGACCTGTGGGAATGGTACACAAACATGTTGAATGTTACTAATCCATAATTGGGCATGTTAAAGGGCCCACTTTTTAGAAAATCTAATGTTTCATGCTTTTTTGAAGTGCTCACTTTTTCTTATTATGAAACATTATTAGCTTCATTATGTGCACGCCCTGGTCCATACAGTCCTTGTATAAAAGATTGCATTGAATTTATCATGGTTGTGATGTCACAACCTCAAAAACATTTACATATGACCATACATTCGGCCAGTTTAGCCTCACAAAATCATGTCTAAGTGTTAAAGAGCACATGTCCTACACTTTTTGTTTTCTGCTTAGGTCCACTCATCAGTTTATATGAGTTTATTTTCCAGAAACACATCCAGCGCCATCAAAACCTATATGTAAATGTCCTCTTTTCTGACCGGCTGTCATTTAGGCATTTCAGCCTCAAACACTTTTTTTAACTGTATAGACAGATATATTTAAATGTGTTGTTTTTGTGACATCACAAATGGGAGTGAATAGCACATTTTGGCACTTTAACAGTGTTCATACACTGCAATAAACATTTTTTATACAAAAAATAATGGAAGGAAGTGAGTTTCTTTGATGGAGTGTTGTAGTGTTGTTCTTGCAGACAGCATGTACATTTTGGTCTGAACTGAACAGCTTGTTCTGCTCTTCTTTGAATGTGGTGGGCCTCATTTCCCTCGTGAAGGGGTCCGCCAGCCAGAGGTCATTTAATAATAACAGTTTTGAGGATATGCTAAAAACAGCCTGTTTACTTGTAAGCCTGTTTAAAAACAGCCTGTTTACGGGCTGAAGAGAGGGTTTTTTGTTTTTTTTTACTTTTTACTGTTTCTTGTTGCATAAAATCAAATGCCTTTCATTTCCCTGTTCCTACATGGAGGTTAGATTTAAAACATAGAATGTAGCGATAGAATATGGGCCATTTATATAATTACCTCAAACGCAATGTATAAAATGTGATTGTTCATGCGTTTTTGGTGTGGATGTGTGGATGTGTGTGTGTGTGTGTTCAGGAACGCAGCAGATTTGGTTCTCCTGTGTTGATCACTGGTCCCGGCTGGATGTCCCAGAATTCTTTTGTGATCGTTTAAGCAAACCTGAGCCGTATTCACAGCCGTGTGCCCAGTCACCATGCCCTGCCATGTGCGTGTGCCTCCACCTATTCATAACACTTGCATTCGTGTTATAATGAGCCTATATATTTACAGTGGGATGGTTTTAGTTATGATAAGAAGCTGTAGTCCAGTGTTCTGGTCAACAAACTGAATGATTCCTACGACAAACTGAATGCTGTGTTTTACATTCATTCTTTAGAGATTCAGTTCTGTGTTGTGCTAAGTGCCTTCAGAACCAGAGCTGGACACTCCAGCTCTGCTTCTGTAGGGGCAGCTGGCTGTCCAGTGTTTAGGGAGTGATCAGAAGGTTGTGGGTTTGAATCCCAGCACTGCTAGTAGAACCACTGAAGTACCCTTAAGCATTAAGCAGGGTACTGCTACTGCTCCCTGGGTGCTGTGTTGCTGTCTGCCCTCAGCTTCACTTGGTGAATGGGTGAAATACAGAGGAAGAATGTCGTGCACGTATGACAAATTTACACTCAGTTTATTGAATGGTATTGAAGTGACTGTGTTGTACCATATTTGTCCTCTAGGTGGCGGTACATACAGGGAGAGTGCAGCGTGTCTTGTGGAGGTGGGGTGGCAAGGAGGGTGCTGTACTGCTCTCAGAAAGGGGAAAAGAGGGAGGAGGCCATGGAGGTGCTGCTGGCTGACTCTGCCTGTCTAGATGCCCCCAGACCTCTAGAGGTTGTAGCATGCAACAGTGAGGCCTGTCCAGCAAGGTGAGCCAACATTTAGACAACGAGAAACAGAATCAGAAAACTTTATTGATGCTACAACTGCACAGAACACAGAGACAAGAACAATATAAAATATAGTGTAAAATCAAAATAGAACTCTACATACATTTCCAGTCAAAAGTTTGGAGTCTTCTCATTCAGTGTTTTTTCTTAAAAACTAAGGAAATCGTTGAATGAGAAGGTGTGTCCAGACTTTTGACTGGTAGCGTATATTGTACTATATAAAATGCTGTGGTCAGTAAGAGAGGTGGATATAAATACTACCAAATGAATGTAAAGTAATGCAATAAATAATGTAATAAATCAAATTACTGCTGAAGTAGTTTATTAATTAACACAACTGGATGTTTGGATTTGTTCTCTATACCGAGTCTGTTATTGCACATAATAGTGACATTGTGATATTGCACATGATAAGGCTGTACATAATAAACCATTGCACACAAGTAGCTAAAAGCAGGCCTGGACAGATAAGACTCTGCATATCAGGCATCAGAGTATTTGTAGTTATTTCATGAAATAGTTTTCTGGGAGAAATCTTTTAGAGGCGTTACACACTCCTGATGTCTGGTTCCTCCATTAAAGAATTTCACTCTGAATGGATTTATTTACATCTCCAACATTTAATTCACAATGCAGCTGAAGCAACTAAGCAAGTGTGTGATGTGGCCCTCCAGGCCCAGGTCAGTAGTTGCAGGGTACATCAGTACAGAAGTGAAAATAAGTGACTTTTGCAAATTCCTATTTGAAATTTGTACTGTACACATGTATCAAGCATTTTATGCTGTAGGTGGCAGGTGGGAGAGCAGGGTCCGTGTTCAGTTTCGTGCGGCCTGGGTGCGGCAGTGAGGAGGATCGGGTGCGTGCAGTTCAGTGGCGGAGTGGAGGCAGAAGTGGAGGAGGAACGATGTGAGGCAGGCAAGAAGCCTCCTCTCACAGTGCCCTGCTTCACCCAGGCCTGCTCCTTCCACTGGGCCATTCAAGACTGGAGTGAGGTACAAGCTTCCCAGTTTATACCACTGATTTCACAACAGAGCTTCAATCTGGTCTTTAGCAATGAAATTCACCTTTAAATCAAGAAAACCTCACGGATGCCGGAGGTATAGCCCATGCTATGAGCGCAATGACATAAAAACAAGAATAGTATACAATATAATACGGTGTCAGTAAGAGATAGTGATATTGATAAATCAGTGCTTAAATAGTTCATTACTTAACACGAGTAGAGGTTTGTAAATATCTAATCTTTAATGTTTAAATGAAGTTCTGCAGTCAAGATGTACTTAGTTTTGATCCTTTGGGTGTTGATTTACTAAGTTGGGGGGTGAATAAATTTCTAACAATACACATGCACATATTTTTATTTTTTATCCTATTTTCATATTCCTAGATGGCTTAGTGCACATTTGTATTGTTATTCTATTTAATTCGATTATATTGTTTCTCATTTTTGACGCTCTTTGTTTCTGTCCACTTTCTGCTGTGACAATGCAAATCTAATAAAAGATTAGTGGGAAATTTGCATCGTCTTATCTTAATGTGACTAACCAGCTAACTTACTGACCTCAAAGACATACTGCCGTCCACTAAATGGACAAAAGTATGTTGTGTAGTTAAAAACATTAGTAGTTATCTTAAAGGTTACACTCTAAAATTCCATTTCTTTGTGATTTGAGGCAAATGCGTATCTCCTGTGCTGGCTGCTAGTGTATAAGCTTTTGTTAGGAACGTTAGGTTTAGATTTGTATCTCCATTGCTGAATTAAAGAAGCACATTTTGAACCACAAACATGTCTTGTCTGATCAGTCACATTTGGCATAAGTGGAATTTTATATAAAAGTCTTGCCAAACTATTCCTTTAACCCAGTTCAGGTCATAGTGTCTCCTGGTGCAACTAACTGATATACTCTCTCTCTTATAGTGTTCCGCCTCGTGTGGTTATGGGATCCAGTCTCGGACTGTTTCGTGCCTTGGCCCGTCCAACCCTTCGCCCGTTAGCCCCCTCCTCTGCATCCACCTGCCCAAGCCCATCACCATCCAGGCCTGCTTCAGCTCCGGCTGCTCCACACCCTTCAGCCCTACTCACGGGTTCAGCACTGCTCCCACCCAGGCACCACATTTCCATAGCTGGAGGAAAGCATTGAGTTTGGACAAGGAGAAGAAGAGCATCCCTATACCTCCTGAAGCAACTGCGATAAGCAGGATCTCTGATGTTCTACCCACAGTGCCAGTGTTAAGAGGCACCACGGCGCCGCTAGCACAGCCTACAAAGAGCAGTTAGGTGGAAAGACACAAACACTGTACACTGATCGCAGAACAGAAGGATGGTTTGGTGAAAAAACAAAACAGTAGTTCAGTAAAATAATCAGAACAATGGTTTGGCAAAAAAAATCATATTTACACAGCCTTGTGCTAGATGTTGGAACAGTGAGGACTTCACTCACAAGAGCATTAGGGACGTCAGGAGCTGATGTTGGATTAATGCTGGATCATGAACACCGCTCCACTTCATCCCAAAAGTATCGGCGGGAGCTCCGTCTCTTCAGATGGACTCTAGCTGACATCTTAAATCTACTTATATATATCCAGGTTTATCTGATCTTATCTAGCATTCGCCTACGTGACCTTAGGTTCAGGCATGGCTTCTTTATAGCATCGCATTCTGTTGGGAATGTATTCTATAGAGTTTAAAGTGGAGCGGTGGGCAGCTGGTGGCCTAGTGGTTAAGGCATTCGCCCTGTGATCAGAAAGTCCAGGTTCAATTCCCAAGACCGCTAAGCACCTCTGAGGTACCCCCACACACTGCTCCCCGGGCGCCGTGTTCGTAGCTGCCCCCTGCTTCACTTGGTGAATGGGTTAAATGCAGAGGAAGAATTTCGTGCTGTTCACACCGTGTGCTGTGGTGTGTTCACGTATGACCGAATGATCACTTTCACTTCACTTAAAGGTCCATCTATATGTTTTGTACATAATGTGTATAATATCTCATTGATAATGCAGTCATGTGTCCTTTCTCAGGTACAATGGGAAACATTTTTAGTCATTTTGGTTCCAGGTGTCTGTGGACAGCTCTTCCTTCAGGACTCGGAGACCATCGACCTACGGAACGTCACAGAGAGACGGTGCTTCATTGCTATTGGTCGTCCTCTTGATGAAGTCATCAAAATCAAAATCGAGTCCGGCTCTCTCAATTGCAGACAGAGTGAGTGACTCTCCAGTTGTTTTTAGAACATCATGCATGACTGGGGCTTGAGGATTTAAAGGTGGACCTGTGTGTGTGTGTGTGTGTGTGTGTTTAGAAGAGAACCTTGCCCTTTATGAGAGGTTGTCTCTGAGGCGTTTCTGTGAAAAGATGGCAGGGAAGCTGGTGACGTCTCGTTCCAACGTTCTGCTGGTGCGTCAAAGCCGCATCAGCCCCGGCAACGGAGTGGTGCTGTCCTACCAGAGTGAGAAGAACACAAAGAAGAGCCATCACGAAGGTCCGTCAGTGAATGTGTTTTAATATGTAATACAACAATGGCATGCAGCAGATTCTTTAAAAAATACATAAAAATAATTCAGAGTGGTAATTTGGTGGAAAACCTATTTTGAATAGTTTTTGCCTTAACCAGATGTACCTGATCAGCCAAGACATATCGATGTATACACATTTTCTCTTAAGCTAAGGCTAAATGAACTGACAGGTATTGAAAGCTTATGGCCACCAGCTTCATGTGGCTTCTGTGTATGAAAATTGGAAAAAGTACAGCCTACAAACACCAGTAACAGCCATGTTAAGGCTAGTTTTATAGATTGTACAGTTTTGGGGACCATAATGTATTCAAGAAACAATAAGATTAATTCATTAAAAGATCGACAGTCTTAGACAAGTGTGTGATGATTTTGCAACTATTTTGTAAAGTAGCAGCTTTATTTTTTATTGAGCAGGGAACATGATTTTCATGGTAAATCTGGATTTCTTTACAGCCAAATTGTAGGGTATCAATGCATCATGATACAAAAACATGTTACAATACACAATGGAGAATACACTTTCTATTAATTGTGATATTTAATGTATATCATTTATATTTTAGTGTTAAATATATGTATTTTTATAGTGCTAAACCAATGCAAATCCACAGCGCAGTCCAGCACATTCATGTCTTATATCACTTCCCCTCACCTTCTAGCTATAGCTACATTAGTAAATGGTCCCAGTCACTTGAGTGTACCGAACTGAGAGCCGTTTGGTCTATCATACTGTGAGTTGGATGTATCATTGTGAGTTGGATGCATCATTGCACCCCTAACAAACTCTGATTTTCTTGTTGGATTTTTATTAGCCACTTTAAACTTAATCTAATAGAAGCTCCCGCTGTGCAGGCTGAGTGAAACACACTAGCATATTTACTTGCTTTTAGCTAAAAGTTTCAGTTTAAATAACATGATCTATGATTTACTCTACTAGCATTTAAATTTCTAAATAAATAATTTGCCTATTTAAAAAACATGGGTATAAAAAGTGCCGCATCAGAGAAGCTACTGGATATTGACAGTTTGCTATTGGTGCAAATACAGCATGACTGCACTTTCCTGAATATTACAACAGACAGGGCAACATCAAATAATAAACTGAGTTTCAAATCTGCCATGTCTGACTTGGGCTGATTCCTATTGGATGTTCCTATTTGTAAGCTACAACAGTTACATCAGTTCAAAACTCAAGGACACAACTTAGCTTTTTAATCACTTTTACATCAAAAAAAAATACTACACTACCTGTCAAAAGTTTGGACACACCTTGACATTCAGCATTCAGTGTTTTTTCTTTGTTCTTATTATTTTCTACGCTGTAGATGAATAAAAACAATCAAAATGATGGAACACCTGAATTTATGCAGTAAACAGTAAAAAACAACAGTCCATTCCCTGATTACAGAACAGAGTCTGGTTTCTTTACCTCTTTTATTGAGTTCAGTGGTTCTTGCCGTAATGTGCAGCAGAACCGTAGTGATCACTAACTGTGGACCAACCCGACTCACAGCTGATGATCCCAAACACATTAAGAAGGAGAGAAACTCCACTAATGAACTCTTGAGGAAGAAACTCCTGTTAATTAAACACCATTCCAGGTCGATTCCTCAGGAATCTGAGTGAAAAAATGCCAAGAGTATGCAAAACTGTCATCAGTTTTTTTTGTCATCAGAGCAACAGGTGATGTTTTCAGTATTGATCTACAATGTAGCCGATAATAAAAACAAAGGAAATCGTTAAATGAGAAGGTGTGTCCAAACTTTTGACTGGTAGTGTAAATACACAACTCGTTTTTTTTCTGAAAAGAACTCTTGTGAAGTGACTTGAAACTCTGAACCGAGGTTCTCTGCTCTTCTCCGATCCTCCAGATTGTGACGTTCAGCTCTTCTCCCCGTCTGGTCTGATTGAGAACCCAGTTAGGAATTCGTCCTCATCCTCCAGCACTCAGTCTTGTCGCGTGTTTATTGATGCACCTCCGTCATTGAGGATACAAATCAGAGCTCTGTCTGTGTTCAATACCACCTCCTCTGAGTCCACATACATTCTGGTGAGAGAGTTTATGGTTCTTTCCAAACCTGATGTACTCATGCTTGTAATATTTTATTATCAGCTGTGCAGGCTGAAGGACTGTAAATGAACAGGGAGGGGGGGGGGGACCTTACCATGACACAACAGGAAGGGCATTAGTGATGTTTATGATAAGCAGCTGTCAAGCTTGATTTTCTGCCAAGAAGCCACAGCGTGCTTGTCTTTGATTTCCCAGATCCGGGATGTGGATGCTGTAAAAACCACAGTCTTTAAAGGGAAACAGCTTTTCCAGTGGAGTTCTACAGGGAGCAGGACTGAAGTGGAATTCCACGGGGAATACCAGCATATGAAGGGAACATTTCGAGCAGAATATTCCTATGTTGAGCCAGAGGAAGCTTAATTCATGCAGCCTCTCCAACCAAGGCCATCCAAGACCTTCACTACAAATTACAAATGTGGCCACGCACACATTTCACTTTACTATGGACCCGTTCCTTCATGTGTTCCTTTCAACTGTCAGTTCTGAAAAAGAAAATGGCCAAACCTTGCTTTAATTCTACATTTTTTTCTTTCACATAGCTAGAACCTAGAAGCATCTTTTCTTATTGTAAAAACAAGTTTGTAGACCTTGTGTGCACTATGACAGCTTCTGTGTATTTATCAATAAATATGTGGGGGGGGGAGAGATATGCAGCAGTTCATTTAAGAAGACTAAATGTGAAGGAAATTAGTTCAACAGGGAAAAAACACACTGATCACAGTGGATTCAACAAGATTTGGCCTACAGCAGACCTACAGAAAGTCAGTAAACAACAGCAGTAAGTAACCACAAACCACACAACCAACCCAAACCACTGTAGGAGCGTCTTAATAGGCTTTGCAATGTTATGGTGATTTTTCCACCAGCTCTTGTGATCCTTTCTGAAATGTTATGGGACAAACATTTCAATAATGGCTACTAGCTTACAGAAATAAGGGAGAGAGAACAGTTCTTGTGCGTTCACGTTATGCCTTACGACACCATGCAGGTAGAGTAAATATCACTGCCATCTTCCCCAGCCTGGCAGGCCTTTCTTCAGGTCTTGCTGGCTTATTCATTTTCCCAGTGCGGAGCCTCACTCGCCAGGCTTGGGCGGCTGCGAGTCCAGAAGGGCCTTCATGTCAAGCAGTGCGTCCTCGAGGAACCGTGCTAGTCTGGTGGCATTGGTTTCCTCACAGCTGTTGAAGGCTGTCACAGCGAAATTGATGTGGTCGTCCATTGGGTTGTAGCAGACTCCATAACCATCTGGTACCATAGGCCCAATACACATAACACAGTCTGTCTTTGATCCAACCTAGCAAAGACATGACACCATGGTAGGTTTCTTTGTGAACAGGTCAAGACAATGCTTGTGTATGTCATTCTATTAAAGAGGGTTGGTCCAAAAGCATTTTCCTTTGAGTATTTGTTGATATTTTTGAATACTCTTTCTTAAAATTACCTATTAAAACCCATTTCAGTGTTATAATGAACCATAACTAAGTAATTACATAAATATATATCCAGCAGCTGGCAAGAACATATCAACAGTCCAAGCTCAGCCTCTCTTGAACCGTATGTTGCTATAGAAGCTGCGATTATGACTCTTCTGAATAACTACCAATGTAACGAATGAATACTTGAGTATTTAACTAAATTCTTCCACCGCTAATATCAGAGAAATCCTTCAAAGCATGTACGTTTTGGCCTATCTGACAACAATTACAGCAAGAACTATCACTTTATAACTGAATGGGTGTCTGTGTATTTTTAGAGCAATTCGATAACACCTAGTTCAGATAAAAAAAGTGAGTACCTGGCTGGTGAAGAGGTTGAAATGACTGGCCACAGCGTAGGACGTATCCATGAAGATTTCAGGTAGAGAAGTGAGATCCTCAATGGCCTGCATCTTCAGCCCCAGCAGATGCCTGTCTATAGCCTGCCCATGGATGGCCTGAATACACAGAAAGACGAGGCTATCATTTCTGTGTACGATCCACATATTCCTAGACTGTTCATTATGCATATGCGTAAAATGTGTATGAAGAAAATAGTATAGTATTCAGACTCCCACCATGTGTGTGTAAGTTCGATGGGCTTTGATGGCCTTCTCCAACAGTGCCCACCTCTCTGTGTTCTGCCAAATGAGATACACAAACAGCACAGTGTCAAGTAACTACAGGCAGATTCTCTCATAATGTAACAGTCTAAGACAAATGACCTCTTGCAACTTCATTTCTAGGTGACCACTGGCTATGCGGAGTCATTTGGACAGTCCAAGTCAAATGATATCTTCTGGATAATAACACTTCCTTAGCAAAAAGTAGTATACTTGAAGTTTATTAAGTATGCTTGAGTATAAGTATAGCAAGTACACAGACTAGAAAATATACTAATTTAATACTTCTTCGGACTAAATTGGAACATTTTGAAGTTTATAAAAGTATACTTTATATACCTTCTTTATACTTGTCAGTATAAGTCAAGTATACTTCACTATACTATTCTTAAGTATATAAAATATAGTATATAAAAAGTAAACTTTAAGTATACTGCCTCAGTTTTAGTATAATATAAGTATACTCATATTACACTTGAATAAACTACTTTTTGCTAAGGGCTCACTGTATAGAAGACATATTTATTGTACTTTCTGCCACTTTAGTGGACAATTTCTATGTAAATGTAACACATTTAAAAAAATGATAAATTCAGCAGATGAAAATGAATCACATACATTTGTTCTTTATAAATCACTAAACATGTCACATGACCAAGCATGCAAAAACCTCTGGATGAGACTGTTAGAAAATTTATAGTAATTAATCGTTATTTATAGTTATTTAAACATTCTGCGGGTGACTTTGCCAGACCTGTTTGGACTGGTCCTCCATAGCCTGTACGAAGTTGACTGCCTCGGTGGAAGGTGCACGGATGGCCTCTGTTCTGCCCAGTTTGAACATGCGTAGGGAAGCGCTCTCATATGTAGGGCACCACACCTGGTACATCCTAACACAAGAACGAAATGTCAGCGAGAGAACAACAACATTATCACGCACAGCAGGAGCAACACATGATTTGGTTCACATGGCTGGGGGGGGCGGGGTCTTCAAGAAACCCTCAGAAGTCTAGAGTTACTGCTCTCGTTTTGCTGTTCTATTTGAATGTAATTATATCATTCCTTTATTACATTGTTAGTTGCTCAATGAATTACATGTGCATTGATTTACAGTCCGTGACTGTTCTGCTTGTTTCAGTGTCAAGAAAAGTAAGAAAATAATGTAAATGGGATGGTTTTGTTTCTTTCTGCAAAACAAGAATGTATAGACAATAATAACGTTTATTCAAATTCAGATAATAATAAAATATTTTCCTCCATTTCGTCAAGTCCAATTCGACACACTCCCCCAGTCAATGACCTGCTCCATTTGCTACGTCCCTGGCTCTTCAACACGTTTAGAGGAGAACACTAATTGGCAGCTTAAGTAAGTAATAACTGCAGTTTTTAAGAGCCCAGAAGTGCAAACTTGGTTAATAATGAATGAAGGCTAATAGTGTCTGCTTATTATTAGGGCTGAAACGATTAATCGAGTAACTCGAATGATTCGATTACAAAAAATGTTCCTTGAATTCTTTGCCTCGAGGTTTCGTTTAATTCGTCACCAAAGTCCACCTGCAGGGGGCGCGTGTGACCCGGGGAACATGCTATT
>JBBJLR010021065.1:0-12362 GCA_037577145.1 Brachypetersius gabonensis
AGATGTGACCTCGCCATTTCAACCAATCATAACCCGCCAGGAGCGCAGCCTAAATCCTGTTTACATTAAATAAACCTGCTCCCTAGCTCCCAAGTCAGAGATACGCATCGAAGAACTAAACAATCAAAGATCAGGACAAATCCCCAACAATCAAATCCAGCTAACTGAGCTAGCGACATACGAAGAACGGGCCCCAGGGATTACACTTTTCTGTTTTTGTTTAGGGCTGTTTATTATGCAGTCTAGTCACTGGGGTTTGTGAGTGCAATCATTAGGTGTCAGGTGTGTGTATAGCAAGCATCAGGAGGCGGGCCACCTAATGCTTTGTCCACCTGTCTCTAGTGAGTGGTCGTTAGTGTGGATGTGTAGTTAAAACGCGGCTGAGCCAGAGAGTCGATGTGTGGTCACCCAGAAACTACTTTGAACTAGGCAACTTTGAAACCGTACTAGTCTGCAGTGCTGTACTTTAGGCTCTGCGAAACAGTATCTCTGTTTGAGTGCTTGTGAACTTCTTCCCAAGTGACTGTTTCAGCTTGGGAGTGTGCAGCCGTGCCACGGAAGGACTTCTTATGTTCTTCCCTCTCCCTATCTCTGTCTCCCTGTCTGTGTCCATGCAGGAGGAAAACGACGTTCAGTGAAGTGAGGTGGTGAAGTGAAGTGAGAGGTGTTACACACTGTGTTTACAAGCTCCTGGGAGTTTGCCTATGGAGTGGAGGTCCTCCTTAACTCCAAGGGGAGTTTACCTCGCCATCATTTATGATTTGTGTTTAATTTTTGTGAAACTGAACTTTTGTTTCAATAAATAAGCCTCTCAAGGAACTCCCGCTGCCTGCTGCTGTGTCTTTTCTCCTAAGCCGTCATGACGTGTTTAAATATGTTTTATGGTGGTGAGTGAATGTTTTACACATTTTGTTTTGCACGTTTTATCACAGACAGTTTGAAACTAGCGAAAAAATGACAATTACTTGGCAGATTAAGTTTGGTTGGTTTATTCAGGTATAGTGAATAAAGTAGTGTGTGAATGATATCAATATATGGAATTCACTGGGTTATTATATGATATACTGGATGAATTGGGTAAAATTCATAAAGATTAATCCCATTCTGAAGCACATGTTCATAGCAAGTATGGTCATGCATATCTAGAATGCCAGTAAATTTAATTAACCTTTAAAAATGGTTCATAGTCTTAATATTTACCTAATTTACCCTGTATTAGTTTACATGCCAAATTCTAAGCCCCCAAATCCATTGTCTTTGTCACACAGCCACATATCCAAAACCAGAATCACAATACATTTATGGCATCTAGCAAACGCATTTATCAAAAGAGACTTCCATTCCCTAGCTACTGGTAACAGTCTCTCTGGAGTAACTTGAGGATCCTGCTCAGAAACACAGTGGTAGTTTGCTGAAGGTAAGATTCAAACCCATGATCTCTTGGTCCAGGGGTAAGTATACAACCCACTAGGCCAACACCACCTCCAAACATTATTTTCACATTTCTTGCACTCTAAGTTCACAGTTACAGATTGTAGCCCCTTTGGCCATCCACCAAAGGAAATGAACGACACTATAGGAACCTATTTACCTTTTTGATAATACAAAAGCTGCAGTTAAGCTTAACTGAGGTGTAAACCAACCTATGATGTATATATAGATAAGGTGTTTCAGATAGAAATGCCATTTAGTATTTCATGTGGTCTTTTAATTTCTTCAGTTTTCCAAGTTTGAGAATGCTAATGAAACATGTAAATATTTATATTTATTGTGCAAGTTATTCTGTTTAGTGGGTGTGGACATATTGCATTTCATTTACATTTCAGGATTTTTCCCACAACAGTACAATTTATCTGTGTTTTAAATGTTATCCTAGAAAAGAAAAATATTTGGGATTCAAAAGTTGTGCATTAATTGATCTTTTATGAACTTGTAATGTATTCAGTAAATATGGTGACGGCATTTAATGTTTTAAAATTTCAGGATTTTAAAGTATAATTAGCCTGGTTTCACTGCCTTTAAATGTCAAAACAGGTTAAAGCTGGCATGAACAGCATGTAAAGGTTAAATCTAGTCTATAGAAACATGCAAGAAAATAAAAATTAGCACAATTGTTTAACAGTATGATCATCTGGACTACATTTGGTCCTTACTTACTTCGATTTTGTTGTCTTTTATCGATTTCACTGTTAAGGGTTTGCTGAAGCTGTGAAAGAGATGTCCTTAAAATCTCCACACTGGAATGAGTGGTAAGACTGACCCCAGGCCAGTTGTTGGTGTGCGGAGGGGTGCACACAGAGGGGTAAACCTACAGTCCAGCAGGAGACAGGAGAAGACCCTCAGTGTGGACAGTGTTGTTGTGTGATGGTTGTCATTATTACTGTGCAGGTAGAGGAACACTGACCTGTAGGAGGTGGAGGTGGTCTTCAGTGTGTGAAACCTGCTCCAGGAGAGCGTCTCTCCTTTTTAGTTCAGTGATCTCCTGCTCCAGCTCTTTCATGAGGTCTTCAGCCTGTCTCTCTGTTGCTTTCTGCTTCTCCTCCAGCACCTCAAGCAGCTCAGCCTGGCTTCTCTCAATGGAGCGCATCAGAGCAGTGAAGACTTCTACACTGTCTGCAATCTCTTCCTCTGTGGTTTTCTAAGGAAAGGGATTAGTCCATACAGCTTCCACATTGAGAAGCCACTCTGTCAACATTAGCATATGGAACTTCATTAATGCCCAAATACCTACTTTGCTGAACTCTAGTGAAAGTCTGATCTCTTCAGTCTTCACTAATCTGTCATGGATCATTTTCTGCATTTGAGTCTGGGTTTTCTCCAACTGAGCCTGTGGACAAAAATTAATTTATGAATAATTTTGCAGCTCAATCAAAACAGATATCCTGAACAAAGGGTATGGCTTCCTATTTACTAAAAAGTTGAGATGACCAAAGACATTGACATTACCTTAAAGTCACCACTCGCTTCCTCTATAGGAACAGTGTTGTGAGTCTTGTGGTCTGTCACAGTGCAGAACAGACACACACACATCTGGTCATCTCTACAGAACAGCTCCAGGGGTCTCTCATGTTTCTGGCAGATGTAGTCCTCCATGTTCTCCACTGGGTCAATTAATTTGTGTTTCTTGAGAATCTGGATGTTCCTATGAGGCTCTAGATGAGTCTCACAGTAGGATGCTCCACAATTAAGACAAAACTTCACTGACTTCTCTTTGACACCAGTACAAGCATCGCACAGGTCTTTGGTGATTTTGTGAATTTCCTGCTCTGATCTTTTAAACTCAGCAGCTGTTTCAGAGATGAACGTGTTGACTGACAGATCAGGCCTATTGTCAAAGCTCTTGTTACACAGTGGACACACCCAGCTCTCTCTGCTGTCCCAGTACTCTGCAAGGCATTTTTTGCAAAAGTTGTGTCCACATGGAGTGGAGACTGGTTCAGTGAACACATCCAGACAGATAGAACACAGCAACTGATCCTCAGACAGACTTCTGCTGGAGGAAGCCATGCCTGAGGAGAAAAGACTGTTCTTATCAGTGCATAATCCACATAGGTGAAAGGTAAGAGGAAGGCGATAACTCAGGTTTGTGACTTTTGTTGTCAAGTGTTGCTACATTTTCAACCACAAACTGGCTAACCAGCCATTTAATAAATTAGTTTGAATGTAATCTATTTAGAATATAATCAATGCAGCAAATAAATGCATGGGAACAGAGTGGAAAATACTTCAGTGATTTTACTTTACACCTAAGTGTTATTTTGGAATTTGAAGAGTTTTTTTTACTTTTGAAAGGTTTTACTCAATTGCACTTTTTTAAAACTTTCAGTGTAAAAAAATGCAGAAGATAGCCCAGATACCCCAGTAACAGTGTCAGGATAATATTTATATACTTTGAATCAAGCTGTTGCTAGGACATTATGGGGTCATTCCACGAAATCTATACATTTTCAACTTTGAAAATTTTAAATAGAAAATAATTTTTTTCTTAATTTTTAAAATATCTCTGGAAAAAAGAGATCCTAAAGTGACAATAAATTTTATGGTGCCATCTCAGGCTATTTATTTTATTTATTGTATGATATTTTATGATATGTCATAATAGAAAAAAGTAACAGGACTGACTGTAACAGGGCTGATGATTTCAAGCTAATTTCTCTCTAGTTAGCTAACGTTCAAGGTCACATGAACAGATGTCAAACAGTTTGAAATGATATAACTTATAGATATGGTAAATATCAAGATACAAAAAGTACTATTTAAATTAATATGTTATAAATTGGTAACAGGAATGATGCAGTATGATGACCCCACCCTCAACAATCTCATAAAATAAAAAATTCTTCATTATAGAAGAGAGAAACTCACTTGTGTTTTAAATGTTGGAAATCCTTTTGCTGTAAATTATGTAACTTCACTTGAAATCAGGGGGCACTGACAAAATGATTTACATTTTATAGAGATGACATGTGCTCATGCTAAAGACAATGAGATTACTTTTAAAACAGTAAATAAACGTGATAATTTTATCATTTTTCCAAGTCCTTCTGAAAAATAACTTTCATAGAGAGGGACATATACATTAATGCTTTATCAACATAAATGCAAATGAACCATGGACAATACTATTTAATTAACTTAATTTTAAGGTAGTATTGATGATAGAAGACATACTAACGTTATGTTTTCAAATCATGCATGTATCTGGTTTTATAGTGATTTTATGACAGATTATTTCTCTGGGACACAAAATGTACAGATTCCACGGAATGACCCTGTGGTAGTAATCTTTACTCATATTGTAAACATATTGACAAGATTTCCTACAACAGCAAATTCTCTATTTGACGTTCAGCTGACTTAGTTTACTGTTATTTAATCTACTCGAATTAAAAGTAACACATGTTTAAAAGTACAAATTCTGTCATACGTAAACACACCACCGCAAATTCTTTCTCCGCATTTAACCCATTCACCAAGTGAATGGAACACAGCGCCCGGGTTCTTCAGCCACCAGCTGCCCCGAGAGTTCATGGCTCTGTTTTCCTCGCTTACCTGGTTGTCAGTTTTGATCTTTGTTCACCTCCCAGAATGTTTCTGCAGGTCGTGGTAACAGGGAAATATTCAAGACAAACATCAGTACCTTAGACGTTGCAAAACACGTTTTTACTTTCGTTTCTCTAGAATTATGCTATAGCTCCCCCTAAAGACAGACAAACAAGACAGAGAGAGAGAGAGAGAGAGAGAGAGAGAGAGAGAGAGAGAGAGAGAGAGAGAAAGAGAGAGAGAGAGAGATTGTTTAAAGGAAATCGGAACTGTAGAATATCGTATATTATATTTGGTATTTTTATATACATTAATATTTGTGTCGCGGAAAGATCTGTGTCTCTTTCAGACTCTCACTATTAGACTGTCTGGACTACACAAAAGAAACAAAAGGATTTTTCTCATCCTGTGGGGCGCCTATGCTGTGGTCTGTCAGGACTTGGGCCTGACGACATTCAGGCAAAACATATTTTCTAAACAATACTCTTACTCTATTTTACTATTGTTTCTAGTTCTGGACCACTAATGTTGAGAGAAGGCTTACAGTTACTACAGTTACTGCTCTTTAACACGAACTGATAGCTCTGTTTTTCACTGGTTGACTCTTTTTACTGTAGTTTTTGCTCATTCAAGCAATTCAGGTGTTTTTCAGCTCAGCTGGATTTGTTCAGCAGTTCAGCACCTGTCTTACTATCTGAGATGTGATTGTTACCTCAGTGCCTGTTTTTCTCATTGCTTCTTAATCCATTTTTTTTCTATTTATGTGCAGTTGGGTCCCAGTAGTGTTGGGACTACAGTGCACTTCTTACACTGCAGCTCATCATTTGTTTTTTAAAACACACGATGAGCTTTCACTCTCTGAATCACAATATATCTGAGGCAGTAGTTAAAAAAGAAAATTACTTGACCGTTACAAGTAAACTGATCAGTTGCTATTAATTTGCATCAATTGTTTTAATTTTGTTATGAAAGAAACAATCTCATTCTCACAGAAATGGTGTCACTACTGCAAGATCAAGAGATTCAGAGTAATAATATTAAAACATGCATTAAAGCTTGGTATATTTGTTTATTACCACATTCAACCAGACCAGGAGACATCAGCCTTTTTGAAACTGAGAGCTACCACATTGGTGACCCCTTAAACAGACTATCTACAGCTCAACTGCAGAAACTTGATAGTGCCATACATAAGTGAATTAATTACAGTGATAAGCCCTTATATTATTTTTTATTTTGTGTGTTGTGTTGATCCTGTTATACAAGAGAGGGAAAATCACATTGTTAAATATTTTTCAGTATAAGTGAAAGTTCTGGATTAATAGAAAATTCATGATCAAAGATGTTGTGAACATTATCGCTCATTATTGGAAGTCATGCTTTGTTACAATATACCATGGCAGCAGTAAGCCCTTGATCACTTCAACACAGGAAGGTCCTGAAGAAGCCAAAAGTCCTTTCTGTGAGGAGTTTGATTGTTCTTCTGTGTCTGCATGGGTTTCTGACGAGCTCCCTGGTTTCCTCCCACAGTCCAAAGATGTAGACATTAGGTGAATTGGGTGTGCCCCTGGGTGTGAATGTGTGTGTGTATCTGCTCTGTGAGGGACTAGAAACCTGGCCAGGGTGTTTCTCTGTCTTTCACTCTGTGACAGCTGGGATAAGGTTCTGGTTAGGATAAGTGGCTCAGATAATGAAGTTCTCATTTAAAATTATACCAGAAATCCTGAAGCAGTTATAAAATATAAATTTTGTGTGCAATATTGTGATTGCAACACACAGACAAAAATTGTTTTCTTACAAAAATGAAACATATAAAAAATTGGAAATCTAATTGGAAACAGGAGAAATAATAAGCGGAGCTGAATTCTGACCTCTTTTGTTATTACAGGGGCTAAAAAATGGATAAAGTTTCTCAGTAAAAGACTGACCAATGAAAGAGTAGATGTGAGACCTGACCTCAACATCATAAAAGGAGACCAGACCCTCCTCATAATCCACAAACACCCCCACCTTCCGGGGGTTTTCTTTCAGGGACAGGAGAATGGGAGAACCAATACAAGCCCTGTACTCACTCCCTTTCCTTAGAACCACAGCCCAGAAACCATTCTGTGGGTTCAGTGTGAGCTGACCCTTCCTCTTAATGGATTCTGTGGCCACTCCTAAATCCCATTTAGTCTTCCCACTGACCTGCACCTCATAGTAAAATCTCCCTGAGGAGAATCCCTCCTTTCCCAGAACACAGGGACAATAATCAAACCTTTCTACACTGTTAGCAAGATCCTGTCTTGTGTCTCCATGTGTGACTTGTTTTCCATCATCAGACAGGATGAGTTTTGGACTTGCTGTGTCAGGATCAAGAGTCACGTCCACTGAAAGGCAGATATGCAATTTGTTAAGAAACATGTAATTCAGGAACACTGAAATGTGAACATACAAATATGTGCGAGTACAAAATTCTGAAAACATCTTTCCATAGAAGGGTTTCATTCCCCTTGCCTGGCCCCCATTTAGCTCACTGCACTTCCAATATAGTAGTCCTCGCCTTGCTTCATGTTCTACCTGCTTCATCTTGGTTTGTAGGCCATTCAGATGCCTGCACTAAAAACATAGTCTTGGACTAATACTGATTCACCTGGTTAGCACTTTCCTGCACCTATGAATATACTTGGACAAAAGTATCGGGATGCCTTACAATAATGAAATTGCATTCAAATATATCGACTTAAATATGGAGCTTGTTCCCCTTTGCAGCTGTAACAGCTTCCATTCTTTTTGGAAAACTTTACACAAATTTTGGAGTTTCTTTGGATTTGTACCTATTCATTCTGTAGAGCAATTATCAGGCCAGACACTGATCAGGCTTGGGTCACAATCCCATGTTCCAGTTCATCTGAAAGGGGTTGAGGTCAGGGCTCTTAATGGGTCAGTCAGACATTAAACTCATCCGGTCATGTCTTTATGGAGCTGGCTTTGTGGACTGGGACACAGTCTTTTTCACGACCCCGTCCTGTCTGTTGTATACGGGAAGAAGGGCACCAGAGCAGACTTCCGTAAAGAACAGGGATAAGGGACACACAATGTGATGGTATGCTATCGTGCGGAACAACAGGAGAAGGCAACTATAAATACTGGGGAGACAGGACTAAGGACCAATGGGGAAAACACAATGAGTGATAGGAGAACAGCAACAGGTGAAGGAAGTGATGACTGGGTGATTTAAAACAGGTGGTTTGATTAGTCCATTACACGGAAGGAAGTCCATAGGGCCAATGCGACCCACAGTGGTCGCAGGTGGTAACTGTCCCGGAGTCTACAGGCCTGACTGTGACAGTCATGCTGGAATAGAAAAGTTTCTTCCACAAACTGTGCCCACAAAGTTGTAACCATGGCTTTGTCCAGATTTTATTGGTATGCTGAAACATTAAGATTGAGTCCTTCATGGGAAGTATACTTATAAGAGGTCTAGTCCAAACACTGATAAACAGGTATGTCCCAATACTTTTGTCCATATAGTGTACCTCACTTCAGACCAGCACCTCTAATGTTTATCATACTTTGAAGGAGATTTCAGTAAAACTAAAATACTGTGTTTTGCTCTTTATTTCTTTAAGGAGCCTTTAAAATGTTGATGAAGGTTGAGATTGCAAAACTTTAAACACACGAGGCTGCCAACAGCATTTTACTTTCTTTTCACACCTAAAAGTGAGAAAGTTACAAAAAGTTGTCTTCCGTGCATGCAGCTTGAATGACTGATCACTTACCTGCGTACTTCATTTTCTTTTCAAACTCTGAAAACAAAATTTTGTCACATCAGTATTTTGTCCCAGATCTTCTACATGCATGTTCAGATAATTCAGAACAAATAATAATCCAGAACATATAAAGTGTAGGAAGAGATTTACCATCCTCAACTCTCATCCTCTGTATTTCTGAAAACAGAAAAGTCAGAACTGTTAATACTGAACCCTGTCAGTAAACTTTATAATTTAAAGTTGGTTCATACTGGCCACAAAAAAAGTCTTGAAGGTGAAAGAAGGTGAAAGTGAAATTAATATTTACTGAAAGTGAATTGAGTAAATACTCTAACTTATTAAAATAGAGATCATAGAGTTGTTTTACTTCTCAATGAAAACTCAGTACTGAAGTCAGCATATCACACACACACACACACACACACACACTCACACAAAACAACACAGAAAAAGAGAAATGGTTACTCATTCCTCTAGCAGCACTGATCAGTATTTCCCATCCTTTGAACACAGGCTCCATTCACACATACCTCGATTGTTTTCTCCTTCATTACTCTACTACACCTTTATTAGACTCTGTGAAGTCTTAGTGAAATTCATACCTATGTTCTACCCCTTTTCATCTTCTTATTTTGTGTTCCTGATTATGGTGATTTTTTAAATATGGATGATGTATTTTATGCCTCCTTTTTATAATAATTACACGATGTCTCAAAGCTACTTGAGAGCTAACTCAAGACTGAATCATGAGCTTTCTAAACAATGAGTCAGTTAACCGGGTTTATGAGGTTTGCATCTAAAAACGTATTGCTTCCATCAATCCTTCAAACATCCTTACATATGCTTGTGTTTTGTTATATTTCGTATATTTCCAGACCATAAATAGACAATCAAATAGTCATCCTCACCTGCATATTTCGTCTCCATTTCAAAATCTGAAAATATAAACAATAGGTTCATCTTAGTTACCTGATTTAAGTCCTAATGGGTTCAATTAGTTCTAAATGAATTAATCTACTGTGAGTAGATGTACTGTACTGGAACAACCTCTTACAGAAGCCTGTAAGAGAACATTTAGAAGGTATACAAAGAGCTTTGAAATGTGCATAATTTTTGAATTTTGAATTTTTGAACCTAAAGATGAGACATTTATGCTGTTTTGTGTCTTATTTAGCCTTTTATAGCTTGTGTGTGGAGTTTGGCACAATGAAACAAAAAAAAAAAACCGCTGCATTATCTTATACTTAATGTATAATTATGTTGGTGCAGATCTTCTACTTTTGACCTAAAAAGATATTTTATATGAGTTGAAAACAAAATTACCGTTTTGTAGTTTTTTGCTCAAAATCTCTGAAAAGAAAAAAAAGGTGATGCACTATAAGTCAAGCATAAGATGCTCATACAGATAAATTGATCTAACATGTCAGATCCACTTCATTTATGATCACTTATTACTTCAATATGATAAACACACAATAACAGATTCATTACTGCGGTGCTCCATAATCATTGGCACATTTGTAAAGATCAATAAAATAAAGTCAGAATAGATTCATCTCACACTAATTTATTTAGTTAATCAACCATGTGTCACAATCTGTTATGAAAAACATAAATGGGGTAATGGTTTTGCAGTTTGTTGTCTTTCAAAATAAAACCATAACTATAATGGTATGTACAGTATAGGTATTCAAGTAACTACCCCATTGGGACAACAGCTTGATCACATGACCTTTCTCAATGTCTCTGCATGTCCTTGCACACAACATTGATTCACTGACCTCAGGACCTCTTTTACATGTATCACATTTATTTCTAAATCCTAGTGAAAACCTGTGGGGTGAGCTCAAAAAATGGTCAAGAAGAAAGGTTTTCTATTCTGGTTCTCTACTGAGATCAGTGTTCCGACAATTGTTTAGATATTTTCTCTCTTTTATGACCTTTTACCCATCTTTACGAAGAGTACCAATGATACAGAGGTAATTGTACATTTTAACTGTACAGTGTATTTGTTAACTCAGATATTTCACAAACTCAGGAGTTACTAAATGGTGATGTATACTGTGAAATAAAAAACTGTAATGCATATTGTAATCTGTAATGCTCATGGTATAAATTCTTTACCATCATCCTGCTAAGTCTCAGAGTTTATGCAAAAAAAGTATTTATTTTGCCTGGTAAAAAAAAAAAAATGTTACCTTGATCTTCCATTTTCCTCAGAATGACTAAAAACAGACAGGAGTTTTTATCAAATATATTAGTTATTACATACAACATAATCTGATTAAAATTAAACAAATAATTAACAGTAATTTAACAATCTTTAATAATTTAATGATATTCAGTTCCTACTGACTACATGTTTACAACATGTACAGTCAAATACAGTCAAACTAGGATGCATGTGTGTCCACTGCACATATTTGGCTACTCATAATTAAATGTGCCCCTTTAACTTTAGCATGTAGCATGACTACCATGACTGCTAAGCCAAAAAAGGCTCACTCAACCTGACAGATACTTTGAAATTACAGCATCATGGTGAAATGTTCATCTCTAAATCCTCACACCTACACAGTACAGATTTAAGCCTGTTAGAAATTATAAAAAATAATACCTTTCTTTTGATGCACACAGGTGATGATAATAATTAATCCAACCAAAGAGACGACCACTACAACTGTAATACTGGCTACAGCAGTCTTCCATGCACGAAACGCTTCACCTGAAAAACAAAAACGTGACTGTAATGGGCCACTTAACTTTAACAAGATGTCGTCATTATGACTTCATGATGTTGTACAGACAAAAGAGACATCAAGCACAAAGATGAGGTTTAGCGCCTGTGCTATGGTGCTAATTTTTGTTGGAGCCAATGGGACTCTAGCACTGCGTTAGTACTGAGATGATCATTTTTGTGTGGCATTTCCAGAATGATTCCTTCAGTAAAGGGCCTTGGCTCAAAGCTGCCATCATTTATTATCTGATAGATCTGTTTATGCTGCCACTTGTATTCACACCCGTTAACGTATCTTAACATCCAGAAGTCCTAGAATGACCTTTTCTCTCACAAAATGTGTTACACCAAATGCAAACCAAAACCTGATTGGTTGATTCTGTTGTCAGCTGCCAATCAGTTAAACTGACATGTTTGGGATTCAGTCCAATTCCTGAGGTCCTAACCCAGATGCCTCAGAGAAAAAATAATCTGATCTGAGCATTTTTCACTTTTTGGTGTTTAAAGAATTTAACCCTTGTATTCATAACCCAAAGGAATAGAATAATTAAGACTATTATTGTACGTATTTAAAAAATAACCATGCCTTTCTGAAGAACTAGAAACATCTGTAATCTGAATGCACTGTTATTTTTAGGGATCATGAGTTTATTTAAAAAATTATAAACAAGAACTGTAGAAATAAGCATTTACCAGAAATGGTGATATCTGTTTCCATCATGTGATGCTTTTGTAGGAGTCTGCAGTAGAACTGGCGTTTCACTCTGAAGCCCTCAGTGTCTCTGTGTGTCTCTGTAGCTTCAGCGGACAGATTGGCTCCTTCTCTGTCC
>JBBJLR010021065.1:12462-24494 GCA_037577145.1 Brachypetersius gabonensis
GGCGTTTCACTCTGAAGCCCTCAGTGTCTCTGTGTGTCTCTGTAGCTTCAGCGGACAGATTGGCTCCTTCTCTGTCCAGCCACAAGACCTCAGGTTCAGGATTCCAGCCCCAAGATTCACACACTAGATTGATCCCTCCTGATTTATCAAAGCCTCCCACAGTGATCACTGGATGATGTCCTACAGCTGTAGTGAAAATCCATATGAAGGAAATTAGCACCAGCTCAAGATAAAGCTGATATACAGGAAATCTTCTTAAGTTCCACACAAACACTGAACACATACATTCATATGTTGACAACATAAAGTATTTCTTTATAATCTTATACTTAAAGAATAATTTTTGTAATGTAGACTTTATTTTTTCCAGCATTGCAAGATAAAATGTTTCAGTTTGTGTTTACTTGTAACCTAGTGAACTGTTACTTCATGAGCCTATGAAAAGGCTTGCTTTTATCCATCTGTTTATAACATCTTATTAAAATATCTTATCCAAACTCATCTGCATCTTCTCTTTTCTCTTTGTCAACTTTCTCAAGCCATATGTTTATTTTTTGCATTTATGTAATTTTCTTTCTTTTAAACCTTCACATTAATCCTCCCAGCAGCATAGACTGTGTAGCATAGACTTACAATGAACAAAACCCCCAGAGTCTCCTGAGGAGGGGGTGGGGGGTGGGGTGGGGTGAGAGCTTTGATGGGATTGATAGTTTGGTAATGACCAGGACAGGAATTACCTCTAAGAGAAATAAGTTGAAACAAATAATGCTGACTGGTGAGGAATTCACTACAAGGTGTCATTGTGGGAAAGTCTGCAAAGGAAGCAGAGGGCTCAAGATACATCAGAGAAGAGCAAGTCTGTTTGTGGAAGAAAGGAGACCCAAGTACAGCACACCGATGTAGTATTTGGTGAGACAAAGGAAAATTCCAGCCAGGAAGTACACCACAGTGTGGAAGATCTTTTCGTACTTGAGTCGCTCCACCATCCCATAACAGACCAAGTGTGTTCCCCTGCGGTTACTCCTATTTATTTGTCAAGGAAAGAGAGGATGAAGTGTTATCAAAGACTGAATATTATTGGCTTAACTAGGACTCTTCTCAGCAAAAATCTGGCACACAATCCTCCTCAAAATCAGAAGTGGATGAGTTCTGTGCCCCCTGTAGGAGTAAACATTGCAGACACAGACCCAAGTGGTATACCATAAAAGGTATGCAAAAAATGCCCAAAACTTGGCCGGAGACTCTGGATGATCATGAGGAAGATCTGGAAGTGGGCTGGAAGTAAGCACACTGCTGTTTTTTTCCAAAAGAGGAAGGGTCTTCCTCAATCTCCTAGTAAAGGACAACCTTTCTTCTAAATGTGGAGTACAAGATATTTTTCTTGCAAGAAGGCTGACCTCATATCTGACAGAGAACAAATATATCAACCATCCAGAGAGAATGTGTCCCATTTCAGGATGTCTGGAACATGATAAGCCATCTGAATTGAGAGGCCAAGCAGAGAAGAGACTGCTGTCTGGTTAGACCTTGCAAATGCCTCTGTGTGAATCCCACATGACCCTGTCTAGGAAGGACTAGACTCTTACTACATTCCAGTGGCTATCTGAGACATGATCACCAGCTACCTGGGGGGAATCAAACTCAGATTCACGGCTGATCAGTTCACAACAAACTGGCTGGTGCTCCAAAAGGGAATTACGAAAGGGTGTACCATCTCCCCCACCCTGTTTATCATGGGTATGAACCTCCTAATCTCAGCAGCAAAAGACAAAACCTGTGGCCCAACGCTGGAGTTAGGTATCATCCAGCTGGCAATACAAGGGTTCATGAATGACATCACAGTAACATCTGAGTCACATGTCCAAGCAGGATGGGAATGTCATTCAAGGCCAGAAAATCCAGGAGTCTGGTGATTAAGTAATGTCACCAGCTCACCAGTCATTACAGCTTCACTTGTTATAAGTAGAGTCTTGTTAGGCCTGAGAGACCCAAAAGATGATACGGTAAAGTGAGCAGGGGTTACAACCAGATCCGGGCACAAGTAGGCAGCCAACACAGTCATAGAGCAGGCGAAGAGTGATCTGGTGAGACATCCTGGGAAACCGCTTCCAGCAGTGGAGTTCTGCAGGTGTAAGGAGCAGGGGAAACCGTTTTATAGACCTCTGAACAGGTCTTTAAGTGAAAGTGATCAATCTGTCATACGTGAACACACCACAGCACATTGGTGGGCACATTTAACCCATTCACCAAGTGAACAGCCATGAACAGCCCGGGGAGCAGTGTGTGGGGACGGTACTTTGCTCAGGGTACCTCAGAGGTGCCTAGTGGTCTTGGTCTTCTGATCACAGGGCGAATGACTTAACCACTAGGCCACCAGCTGCCCCACCAGCTTTAAAATTTGACTGAAAGTTTAGCAGAAGCAGTGGAAGAAAAATAAATGTTAGCAAGTGTCATGCTCTTCAGAAAAAGAAACCACATTCAATTTCTTCCTTGTTTAGTCAGTTCCATATGCCAACTGGAGCCAACTATATTTGAGTGACACATTGGGTCTTACTAGCATACAAGTCATCAAACTTCTGAAGGGAACCCTAACAGACCCAGAGAAATGAATGCCATGTCTGAATTGCAATATCCAGATTCTAATATTACCATCAGACAGGAAGAGGGCAGCAAGGAAATGTCAAAACTGTACTGAATGCAGACAGCATTGTATTATAAGACAGCAGAAACATACTTAATATTTATGTTTCTAATGATTGTACATGTCTTTAGATTATTACATCATATAAAATATATACTATACCACATATTGTATGCAACTTTGAAAACCAAATTCCTCCATATTTTTTATCAAGAACTGATGTCCCTGAACTTAAGAAAGTAACAGTAAATATCGTGCCTTTAAAGAGTGGGTACATTTTGACAGTGAACGTGGTTTAGAAGTGCATTATTATGCTTCAGATCAGATAGAAACTTTATAAATGCCAACATCAGAGGTCATGCAGGACCTTACAAAGATATGATTCATTTTTTAATTCTGACAAGAAATACTAAAATATCTTTTCTTTGTAAGGTTTCATTTACCACACCCAACAAATCTTAAGATACTGGTAAAAGAAGTGTTGGGAAAAAATGTGCAAGGAAAAGGTTTCTTACCCTCAACAACAACATTAACAGTGATGTCATCGTACCCAGAATTTGCCTCAACAAGACATTTGTAAGCTCCTTCATCTGAGACTTGGACTGCTGACAGTTTGAGTGAAGTGTTGCCTTTTTGCAGCTCCTCTCTAAACAGTGCTGTCCTTCCTCTGTAGCTTAAAATTTGCCCTTCATTTCTGTCTTTGTGATCCTTGTAGAGATGCACTAATGAATCCACCACTTCTATTCTGAACCACTCTATTCTCATATCCACAGCACTGGTGTTGAGTTGGATAGAGCAGGGCAGAACCAGATCTGTTCCAGCTTCAGCAACAAGAGGAGCAGATGGACCAACCAACTTAATACACTCTGCATAATGAATCAGACAAACCAATCAACATTTTACCACACAGTTATTTCATCCATTAACAAAATCATGTGCACACACACACAGGCTTTATATAATTTGAGGTTGTACCTGATTGATAATCCATACAGATGAAAAAAGTCAGTAGTGTCACCCAGAGGAAGTTCCTTGCTGAAGAGCAGTTTCTTATCATTTTCTTCTGTTAATTTACCAAAATTCATCTGCTAGCACCTACATAGTTTTGTGAACAACAGTTTAACATTTCTAAACTCATAATCCTCTCATGTTCCTCTCGTGTTTTACTTTCATTTTGTTTGTATGGAGGGAAACAAGTTAAACCAGTTACTCAGCACACACACAAACACTCACATATCCTGGTGAAAAAGTAACTGGTTCTTGATGAGGTTTATACTCTTCCACAGATGTTCAAAGTCCAAAGTTTTAAAAGATAAAAAAGTGAAACTGTATGGCTTCATAGCACTCATGCATCCCATCTTTATACTGCATTTGACTTTGCGTTTGAGTGTCGGCCTTAAAAGAAAGTAGTGTTCACAGCCGAACTGCCATTAGTAACAATCATAATCTCTTCACACCAGGATTTGCCTCAACAAGATATGTGTAATCTTCTTCATCTGAGACTCAGACTGCTAAGATTTTGAGTGAAGTGTTGCCTTTTTGCAGCTCCTCTCTATTCTGTGGTGCCCTTCTTCTGTAGCTTGAAATGTACCCTAAATTTCTTCACTATCTTTTGTAGGGATGAATCCACCACTTTTATTTTAAACCACTCTCAGATCCACAGAACTGGTGTTGGATTGGATTGAGCTGGGCAGAAACAGACGTTTTCCAACCACAGCAAAAAAGGAACGGACAAAGCGAACAATCTGTATTATGGAACATCCAGACACTAAGAGACATGATATTTGGTAATTTTAGTTTTTCAGGTGTACTGGTAACATAGAATCTAGTAGAGGCAATCACCATATGCACACGTATCACATTATACCTGATATAGATAACAGCTGGTGCTAATTAGTAGTCATACAAAGGACCTTCATACATAATGATGATGATGATACTCAGTTTGTGTGTCACAGTGAAGATTAACATTTTACTCCACATAACTTAAGAACTAAATGGTGTTTATCTATTGCATTTCTAAAAAATTAATCCAGACAGTGGGAGTAAAAGTGACCTCTTTCTAGAAAGGCCTGCAGACCCCTCTGACTTTAAGGGAGTGATGAAATGTCACATCGCAGAAATTAAACCTAGTAAATGTGAATAATGTAAGTCTTGTGTTTCAATATGAGCTTATATGATGTATACATACTGTATAGATATATATATACTGTTGTATAATGTATACAACAGTATAGAGCTGCATTAAACCACCAGAAATACCAGGTTTTGTTTGAGAAAAAGTTTACACATTGAGCTATGGTTCTAACCAAGGCATTTTCATTCATTGTAAAGAAACGTATCACAAATGTAGGTATTTCACTTACCTTTACTTTGCAAATCTATGCAAGGTCTGTTTGAACCTTTTCAAAAAAAGATAAAACAAAGCTCCAAAGTACCATTTTGTGACATTTGCAGTGAATCACAAACTGCAGGCTGTTTTCACCTCAGAGAGGGAACACTCACTCACCAGCGAAGTCAAAATATGTAAAGGCAGTTCAGGCAAACATGTTGTCACAGAGCAGTAAAAGCTACTGCCAGTCCATCAATAAGCCACAAGATCTAAAGCGACAACCAGTGAACATTAGTTCAGACCATTTCTGTCAAAAAAAAAAACTGTCAAAGCAAGACAAGCAAAATAAACAGCATAACCCAAGACCAAAATGTAACCATTTATATCTATATATTTTTTTAATTACTGCTAGTGATATGTATCATGTTTTAAAATTCATCAAAACTCACCTGTACTCCTAACTACACACACACACACTCTCAATTTACTCCAAACTACCATTTGTGTCATTGGATTTCACGTAACTGTTTTAACATTTATGCCCAGCATTTCTGTATATAGCATAGTGTATTTTTTGTTCTCGTCTCTGTGGCTTTGCAGTCATTACATAAGCAATTTCCTCTGGGATCAATAGTTTTCTGATTCTGACACACACACTTCTGAAGACTGTATTGGTAAGCTGGCACTCTGAACCACAGGACATGGCATTTTACCAATCACTATAAATATAAAAACATTTTATTTAATAATAGCAAATTTTATCACCATAATATACTGAAACCCTCCCATTTCTTTTCAGTTATGGGTACAATGTAAATATGAATATGGATAGTTATTGTTGGGTATATTATATGATGGCTAATATTCTGCAAAATGTACAATTTCTGTGTCAATCTGCCCACCACAGTTTGATCGTTATGAAACAAAGTCGTTCAGAATGATCTGATAGTTCCATTCTAGAGAAACTGCATCAGAACTGTTCACAGCAGAAGTGATAGGAACCGTTCTGAAAGTATACCAAATGGTTTTACATATGCTGAAACACTGATTTACCATAGTTTTTAAAAATACATTCTTGGATGTATGGCAACTAGTTGCTTATTGTATACAGCATATTATATTTTACCACTATTATCATTCAATAATATGACACATAGGTTAACTGGTGATTTTAGATAGTGGATAAAACTGTTATATTTGCCCTGTAGACTTCACAACCCCTGGCTCTTATCAACACCACTTACAGAAAGTTGGACTCTTTACAATGGAAAAATTCACACCAAGCCTCTGAATGATTGTTTACATGTAACATGCAGACATTTGGAAAATCTGCAGAACTGCCTGCTAAATAATAATCAGTCCCACTTGGTTACATTATATCAGAATGCCAATTGCATTTAAACTATATACTTTGCTTATATGACTGCTTAAACTCATCACTACTGCAGCATTTACAAAGTTAACTGCACATCATGCCAATTATGCATTCCAGCCTAAATCAAGCATCTTGATAAGGAACACACATACATGCGAGGCCAAAGTTAACACTGAAACAATGATTCAAGATCGGTTTTTGATCCTGCTTCATATTTAACACTTAGAACACAGATGAAACACGGCCAGAATAAATAAGGCAAAAGAGCCTGCAAGGACCTCCAAAGGTTTTTCAACAAAGTCACACATATACACATACAAAAGGGGTCAAATTGGTTTATGGCAAATAATTATTTCAAAGTGAATGTGGCAAACCAATACTGCAGGAAAAAACCTTTACATTGACAAATGGATTTGACTTTTTCAGTTATATGACATTCATAACCAGCAGCATGCGTTAGAATGCGTCTTGTCATCATTCTGACAGACATCATTCAATGAGCACAGGCTGCAGCTACTCCATATAAAAGTTATGAAATGTTGCAATGTTGCAGCAGTGGAATGACTATAATGGATTTAAAACACTCTTGAACTGGGAAAAGGTAAAAGCACGTGTCCAGTGTCTCATACTAGCATGCACCTACAGTGCCTCTACACTATCCAAACACTTTTCGCTGTCAGGTAAACTAGTCACAGGGTCATTGCCTTTATTCATCAGTGCATAGATGGCTTCACTACAACATTAGTCAAAATGAATGAAGAATGATGTGGAAGAGTACACAATGTGGAAGTGCTTTCTGAATGTTGGTCCATTAAATAAAACAGTGAGTGCTGATTTTTAAAATATAAATAAAATAAAGACTAAAATAGTTGCTAAAACACATATCAGAAAACATAAGGCTCCATAACAGTATCTGATAAATTAAGACAAATAGACACAGTGTGAATAAATTCAGGGCAGTGAAGGCTGGGATATGAGAACTGGTCCTACACATCAGAAGTTACCCCTTAATTGGCTTTCAGGGCAGTCTAAATATAATCAGAAATAAAGTAAGAAAATTAAGACAAGAATAGCATTTTGGACAATTTCTATTACATTTTGAACACTGCTAGGAAAACTAACTGGAACATGACTGAATCCAACCTGTTGTTCAGGGGTGTGCTGTGTGCATAAGTGGATGCGTGTATGTCTTCGAGTCAGACTGTTATTAAAGATATATCATGTATATAAAATATAACACACTGTATGGAATCATTAAAGGCTATTTTGCTCAAGAAGACAGAATTAGGCATAGAGACTAATCTGTTCTCAGATCAGCCCAGCAATCATCTGCAACAGCATTGGTCTAGTTACCAGTACCAAACACAGTGTTAAGCTGCTGAGTCACTCTAATGAAGGTGGTGCGGCGACTCAGCTCTTTCAGCTTAGCAGCTCCCACATAGGTACAGGTGGAGCGAACTCCTCCCAGCACATCTCTCAACGTGACATCCACCGGACCTTTAAACGGCACCTCCACTGTCTTACCCTCGGAAGCCCTGAAACCAAACAAACAAAACAGACACATCCAATCACCAAATCCAGCATCCACCATCCCCCAGCAACATCGTGCTCATTGCTGGATTACATACGGCATCATAAAAGAAATAGAGAATTACAATGGCACATGAAAATTGCAGGGCCATTATGATTACTAAAAGAATTCATTAAAAGTTACATTTCCAGTGTATCGGCTTTGTGATTTCTGTGATATTACAGTGATAAACAAGAAAGTAGCTCATTATACAGCTGTATTTCAGGTGTAAGGGGAGCTATGAGCAGCCAAAACATTAATTTCAATAGACAAGATCATTCCAATGTCTTTGACCACTATCCTGACTGTGGCATACAACACTGAGCACTGAGAACATTTACAAAAATATTAATAACATAGGAATTTTAGTCAAAATAATCTTTTGATATTGTGTTGTGCCTCTATCTGTTTTCTCTCTCTCTCACCTGTACTCTGCCACTCCTCCTGCGTGCTTCTGCATGGCTGTGTCAGAACTCATGCCATAAAAAAGTTTGTACTTTTTCCCATTCTTCTCGATGACCTCACCCCCGCTCTCTGAGTGACCTGCCAGCATCCCACCCAGCATCACAAAGTCTGCTCCCGCACCTGTTTGCCACACACCACACCACAGCCAATCAAAATGGGTCAGACACTGCAGGCACAGAAAACACAGAACTTAAACCTTGCCCTTACTAAGATATTTGGATTTACCTTTCAAAGCTACATGATTTCCAGTTATAAACACTGTAAAGACAAGTGCAGTGGAAGTGTAATATCCTCTAGAGCAGTGGTTCCCAACCTGAGGTCCGGGCCCCCCTTAGGGGGGCGCTAGAGATTGCAGGGTGTGCGCACAAATTTGTCTGCACTGAGGTTAACCAAATTATATTTGTACACTTTAAATTCATAAAATCCCAATGTCTGAGAAACGTAAAAGTATGTGTGTGTATAAGAGTTTAAGAACAAAAATCTACAACTGCTGATTCTTTTTTGCAAATTAAAATTTGTAACTAATCACTTTATTCTTTTTGTGCGTCTACGCAGGTAGGAGTTTGGGGAGGCTGGCTTGTCTTGGACACAGGCAAGGGGGTCTTAAAGGAAAAAAGGTTGAGAACCACTGCTCTAGAGTAGCGGTCCCCAACCGTTTTTGGGCCATGGACCAGTTTTAAGTCAAACTGTTTCAATATTTTCAGTGCAAAGTCAGATAGGTGCATGATCAGTGTCAGTCAGCTACCACTGTTTCTTCAAAAACGCTCAGCATAGGATTATTAGATGCTAATTACCGGTATACCAACTATCATGCAGTATATAACTTAGCTTCATCGCAAAAACCTGTATGTGCGGGAAAAACTAACACAGATTTGAAATCAGCATAAAAAACACTCCAAAACCCACATCAACTTATCTCTGATGATTTTGACCTGTTGACCACTGTGTAATCAATGAATTATTTTTTATCCTGTTTTTATGTAGTTGGGGACCTCTGCTGTAGCAGTCAAACTTACCGAACGCCTTAGAGACATCTCCTGGGCAGGTGCATCCTCCATCCTGAATGTGAAGCCAGAAAGAAAGAAGTTTAAATACATAGCATGAACATCTATAATTCCAGTAAACGTACTGCGTCACTAATACAGCTTAAACAGGCGTCAATAGCAACAAAGTGAATATCTCACAGAGATGATGTGTCCCCCCAGGCCATGTGCAGCATCAGCACACTCGATTACAGCACTCAGCTGCGGGTAGCCCACCCCGGTCTTCTTACGGGTAGTGCACACGGAGCCTGCTCAGACAAACAGATAAATACACAGAATAATAATCAAGCTGAACTGTCTCAGTCCAAACACTTGTTACATAGGAAAAAAGAATCATTATTTTATTTTAAAGTTATCACCTGGACCGATGCCCACTTTTATGATATCTGCACCAGCGAGAATCAGCTCCTCCACCATTTCTCCGGTGACAACATTACCAGCCTTAAAGGAGTACAATGTGTACAATTTACAAACATTATTATCTTCTGTTATCTTATGATACTACAAACATATTTATAGAAACTGTCTGTTACAGGTCATAACAACTGACCATGATGGTGTGCGAAGGGAACTTCTGCCTCACGTCCTTGACGAAATGCACAAAATGTTCCGAGTAGCCATTTGCGACGTCGACACAAATGTACTGGAGCTGAGGCACAGCGGCCAAAATGGCGCCGAGCCTCTCAAAGTCAGCCTCACTTGTTCCAGTGCTGACTGCCACACTCTGCAGAGAAAAAAAATCAGAGAGAGAGAAACAGGGAAGGAGAGGGAATGTTAAAGATATGCTTTCAGAGTAGCATTAGATTCTAATTATTTCCTCTTTATAAATGAAGTGCACTACATACAGAAGCCAAACATGCATTCCTTCTTACCCCAAGGCATTCAGGTCTCTTTGCTGCAAACTCTTTCCAGTCATCTACATTGTAATGTTTGTGTATGGCAGTAAAAAGGGTGAACTGGAAGAAAAAAAGGGGTTAGTTAAGCTTCCGATCGAAGTTCATGAGACAAAGTTCATTCAATAATGCAATCAAGGTCCTTCGATACAGTTTTTCTATCACAGCAAGCCTCATGTACAAATCTGAAAGTCAAACAATAGCAGTATGATTTTTGTCACAGACAGATCACAGATAATCAGGAACAGTGTTGCAGTCGTACTTGATGCAGCACCATAGCCATCTCAAAGGTTCCAACGGTGTCCATGTTAGCAGCAATGATTGGGATTCCTCTATAACTTCCTTTCGAGTTTCTGAAAGTGAAACTGCGCATCAAGTCCACCTGAAAATGATAAGAGAGAAGCAGAGAAGAAGTCATTTTCAAGAAAGGAAAAGTAAAATGCATCTCTGTAACGGTCAGGCAATGTAAAAATAAAGAAAAAAAGCAAGAATTCCACCACATATTCATGCATAAATACATCAAGATGTCAGCAGTAATTCAAATTGATTCAGTGTGTAAACACTTTGTTCTCAAGTACCAGGTCAGAACTGTTCACAATATTGATAATAAACAGACACCCAGCATTCAATGCTATTAAGATCACAAAAAGGACACAATTTCGGTGTAAAACACACTTCAGTACATGCAGGTTAAAGGTAAATGCAGTGTATAGTAAGGCAAAACAGTCCCTGATAAACAAATATGTTTTCCCCACGTTTCTATTATCAACATATAACATGATATGAAACATAATCTACAAATTAAAAATATAAATGCTAGATTTGCACAGCAGACACTGCCATCTATGGCTCGTGTCAACACCACAGCAGTCTGAGTCAGTACGTATAAGAAGTTTATGCACTATTCAACATTTAAATCACTCTAAATGACTATTTAAATAGTCTTGATGATTACATCGTGCAGAAATGATGAAAAATCAGAGGAACTGTCCGTTAATAGACAAGTAAATGTTCTGTTACATGTTCTAACAATTAAATGTTCATAAAATGAGCTGAGGTGAGGCGTAGCACTGAAAAGGACAGACTGTGCAAACGGCGTCCAGCTACAATAATACATATAATAATAAAGAGAGTGTTTCACCTCACTGCGGGACTTGAGGGTGCTGCGTTTTGGGCGAAGCAGCACATCTTTGAAGTCCAGCTTGATGTCATTCTCAATGCGAGGCATGGCTGCTTGGCTTGGTGCCCTTGAGACTCTTACAGCTTCTCTCTGCGCAAAAACAGCAGCTGTGCGTGGGAGTGCAGTCCTTGTACCGTCTGTTTGTTCAGCCAAATAAGAGCTTTAGTAATGTGAATGTTCCAGGGCCCCCCCTAAGGTCCGACAGCCACCCCACAACATGCCTTCATGTCACATGTCAGGAAGCATAGGCTAAACTATTTCAATACATTAAAACATGCATACTAGTCATCGTTTATAACCTCGTTAGTATATTGTACATGTACATTACATACAAAGCTGTTTAATGCAGTTCTGCAAGTAAAATTGATAGCATCTGTTGCAAACAAGCTAAAACAATCCAATTAGACACATTTTTCCAACTCACACTAAAGACATCAGCCTAAAATACACACTTTGGAGCAGGACATGAATATGCATAACAGTAAGAGCAGGATCCCTGCTGAATTACCTGCTGCTGCAGATGTGGATGTGGA
>JBBJLR010021103.1:0-13141 GCA_037577145.1 Brachypetersius gabonensis
ACACACACACACACACACACACACACACACACACACACACACACACACACACACACACACACACACAATCACACAAAGGCAAGCGGTCCATAGAGGGTCAGCAGTGCTGAAATCCTGAACCTGATCCTCACTGCTGACCCAGCCCTGAGCGACATGTCGTGATCAAAGGCACGAACCATAAAACACACACAGCTTCACTGAGACTCTTTACAACACAAGCTCCACAAACACCCCACACAAAACCAGGCCAGCCCCTCTGAGGAGAACCGGCCTGTAGGTCTCAGCAGTGTCTGGCCTCAAGTCCAGCACCAGAACTGCTAGCACAGTAACGCTCCACCACAGCCTCCATAGCAACAGCTCACATCAAAGAAATACTTACAACTATAGACTAATTCAAAACATGATTCTTAATCATGATCATTAATTCTATTATTGCATTATCATTAATCCTAATATTATAGCACTAATATTATGGCAAAAACTGTACTGATGATTTCTTTCATGTTTAGAATTGTGTAGTAGACTCAGTGTTTGTGTTTAGAATTACAACTATTAATTAGATAATTGATTTTGAGGTAGATTAGAATTATATTGACTGTATGTGTGATCAGATTAGTAATTATCACGTGGACTACAGTATTATTTGGATAACTGATTACATTTTACCTAGACTTGTATTAATTATATATTTGATTAATGACTGTGTGCTGAATTAGAAATACATTGGTGGGGAAACTGATTTTATTGTTGATTTTGTAATTGATTAGAATCAAATGGAATACACAACCAATTTAATTACTTGCATTTGAACTGTATTTGTTAGATGAGTGATTATTGACTATGGATTAAATGAATTAAAACAGTATGAACTGGATCATTGATTAGGTTGTATTAATCATAAACTTGATTGATTATATGGTGGGTTAGAATTGTATTGGCTGTAGCATAGATAAGATTATATGCTAGATTACTGGATAAGAATTTTATTGATTAAAACAATAATGATAATGAATAATGATTATTGATTGGATTAGTACTATAGTAATACAGTAATTAATACAGTAACTGTATTAATGATTAGATTATTGATGTGTTCGATTCTTATTATAATGAATGGTGCACAGTACTGATAATGCGATAGATGTGAAGTATTACCTCGCGTAGCTCGAGGCGCTGGGCCACTGCCTCCAGACATTCCTGGCCCGTGCTCTCCACAGACAGTGTGCACTCAATCACATTGTTGTCCAGCAGCCGGATCCGCGTCACAAAGAAGTTCTTACTCAAGACGTTGTAGCGCTTTGTCCGGCGGAGCTTCAGTCTGAATGGCATGGCTGAGAGAGGTCAGGCCGGGGTCTCAGGAATCAAGAGCTCAGGGGACTGGGGGGGTGGGGGGATGGGGTGGGGGGGACTAGGCCACCTGCCCCACCCGGGGATGGCCACACCCCCCGTTGAAGAAGTGCAACCTGGCAAGGGGCATTCCCATTCCGAGAGGAAGACGAGGGGCAGACCGGAAAGGGAATCCTGCAAAGAAACATGGAAGTATTTTACAAAAGCAAAAAGTATCAAAGATAAAATGTGAGTTTCTCTGACGTGGGTTAAAACTAGTCTCTCCCAGGTGGAACAAGTCAGCGTCATGTAAGTCATTACACACTGCCTGACTGTATCACACATATCATCTTGTGATCTTCTGTAATTAAACAATTCCACAGCAGGTTTCAGGCTGTAACAGAGAACAGCAGCCTCCCCCCCACACACAGACACACACACACACACACACACACACACACACACACACAGACACACACACACACACTGTCTTTCATGTACACCACATAAAACAGCCAAACAGGAGGTTTCTTTGATGTCAAGTATGTATCCTGTTTCTAAAGGAGAAAGTCTACCCCTCAATCCTTCTCTGTTTTTTCTGTCTCTCTACTTCTCACTTCATTTCTCTCTTTTTCTTTCTAGTTCTATTCTACTCTTCTCTCACTCTCTGCCATTTCTCTCCATCTCTCCCTGTGTCTTTTTTTCTCTCTCTCTCTTACCATTCTCTCTTCATTTTTCTTTATTCATTCTCTTGGCCATGCAATCCCTCCCACACACACACACACACAAACACACAAACATACACACACTTCACGTTTTTTATTTGAACAGACATGTAAGATAAAATAACCGTATAATCCAAGTGTTAGTTCAGAGTCATTATGTTACCTAATGGAGTGAGCGGTACGTGATTAGATAGCTAGGCCTCCCCCAGTCACGATAGCAGCAACACTGGCAGAGTGAAGGATTGCTACTTCCTCAGAGTTAAGTCAAACCACCACATATTTTCCATTTGCTGGTAATGCGTCACTGCACAGCTCAACACGCTCGGAGGAGAACACTAACCACCAATTCCATTACATCAGCTGACAGTGACACCCAAACTGACTTCCATTACACTGTGAAAAGGGCAGAGGGAAGGCCTTCCCAAAATTTCTAAGCAGGCTTGAATGTCACCAGATGCTGGGACACTGTTATAAATACTTGGGAAACAGTGCATTACTTTTTTTTTATTTTACGTGAAAAAAACATATAGAGAGTAAGAGGAAAACTGGCAGAAGACAAACGTATCTGTTCAAAGCCAATATCAGCAGATAATGATTAAAAAAATGTGTCTTATTTATAAAAACCTGTCATTTTTAAGGACTAAAGAGCAGACAGGAGAAATGAGAGCAAGAGGAGGCTTGAGGGCAGAAGAAGAAGAGCGAAGCAATGAAAGGAGGAGAGAAGAAGGAGAGGAATGTGTCGGCGCTTGTCTGGGAGCCGGTGGACGGGTGATGATAGGCAGCCTGAATCTGAGCCCAGATTCCAATCTCTCAATTTACTGCCATAACACAGCACACCTGACACAAGAACGCCCTGGGCTCATTTACGTCTGTGTAAAGTTTAGGGAAAGTGAGACAGACAGAAAAACAGCAAGTAAATAGCAATAGCACTGTATGTTTTTGGAATATTCAAAAAGTATTATCATTCAAATTTAATTTTACTTAATGCTCAGTTGCAATAAATTCAATTAATCAAGCCTGATTATGCACTCTATAAAAGTCCTGACAGTATTCAGCATATTAATTGCACTCACTATCTGTGACCTCGCAATTTGATGGATATGAATTTCAAACTAGATGCATTTCTGTGTTGAGTGGCTGATATAAAACCGAACACTGGGTTTATGGGCAAAAAAAGCTGGCGTTAAAAATAAAATTGCCCCCATCACAGACTCAAACCAGTGATCTTCTGTTTCAGAGGCTGATACTTAACCACTGGGCCATGTGTCAGTTCTCCAGCTCTTACCAAATCTTTTATGGGTAAGGACGGGATGCTGATCATTTTTAATTAAACCACAACAAACAGTGAAACACATTACTTTTTTATAACTACCCTGAGTTTTATTGTCTTGAAATATGTTTATAAGACTTTTGTGTGTTTTGCTCCGCGTTGTTCTCCACGTTCGTGTTCTGTTCCTTTGCGGGCACCATGTGCATGAATTGACGATATTCATGACACTGTCTCTTTCATATAGACTCATAAGGCGACTCACCCCACCGCTACCTCTCCCATACATTATGCCGCTGATTCGACCACGAAAATAGCAATTTACACAGAAATGTGGGGAATCTTCATTTTTACATTTGTAACAAGATTTGGACCCAAAATTATACTGTACATAAGGTTATTAAAATCATATTCATATGTTATTCATAAATCATATGTTTTGTGTCTGAAATTTGCTTTTTAGTCTAAGCAACGGTGCTGTGTGTTAAGTTGTTCACAACTAACCACGACCTGATTACATTACTTCTAACCCTGTATGACTCACTGTTATCTACAAACATGGACAAACATGCCTTCATAATAGCTGCTAGTATCCATGCTAGTGTACCTTAATGCAACAGCATGTCACATGATGTCAGAAGCAACATGAGTCGTATTGTTATGTCCATTGTTTCTGTTATTCGTTAACCACATTAGCCTTGTACCTCAAATGCCAAAAACGTTTTTTTACTCATTTGCAACATTAGCCTCACAGCTACATTGCAAAACACACTTAGCATTTTATTATTAGCTAGTCATATTACCATTGTAGCTCCTGTCCTGAAACTAAAGAACGTTACTTAGCATGTCATTTTTTGTTCAAACTAGCTAAAAGAACTATGGCTGTGTGTTTCTGCATGACTGCTGTGGTCAAGAAAGTCCAGCTGCTGCGCAGAATCACAACTGGAGCAGTGCTTCACCAAGCTGCTTCCTAAACCAACACGATCTAAACATGTCTCACACACACACACACACACACAGGCAGGAACTTGGGTGAAGAGGTTAGCTGAGGCTCAGTCGCGGTCGGTGCCGTGTTTAGCTGTCCTCGGCGGGTCTCGTTTGCTTGCGGTGAGAAGAAGCGAGCAAAACAATGCAAGTGCACTGCGCCCTCGCTCTCACACCGAAAAACACCCCACCAAGCTAAACCTCACCTCAACACTGCCCCGATGCCTCTGCACCAACAGCGAGCTATTTGGAGAGCATGCAAACAGTGAGAGACAGCAAGGTTTGTAATTTTGTGGCTGGGAAAATACATAGTGTAGGAAAAGAGAGAGAAAGAGTGCGAGAGAGAGAGAAGAAAAAGAGAGCGAGTGAGAGAGCAAAACAAATAGACAAACACACAACGCAGCATCGAACAGAACTTATAGCAGCTCTACATTAATACAATGTAGCAACACTCTCTTCGACAAGTTCTAGGTAATCATTTTGGACAAATTTAAGGTACTTTCTCTATTAATTATTTGGAGCCACTTGATGGTTCCAATATTTTGGGTAAAGTGACCAGATTACACTGAAATGTCTTAGAAGTTTTGGATATTGAGATGAGCTCCAGCTATTAAGCTAATGTAACATATCTGGCATAATTATTTTTGGAATAGGCTGGTGGAGCAACACGTCTCAGGTTTAAGCAAAAAGATGAATCAGAAAGTCAGTTATGTGGGGCACAAAAACAACTGAAGGTTTATATAGTAGGTGTGTAATCTGGACTGTAAATGAAAGTAATGACTCTTGCTATGGGTTTATAGGGTTGTTACATGTGTGTTTCCACTGACAGGCATATCAGCTACAGCCTGTTCCAGAGTTTTTACCTCACATTTACCCATTAGTACCTAGAACCTAAGGGACTGTAAAAGAAAGTGTTACCTAAAATATGTTACATCCACGTCCACATAGTTTTGGCTTTCGGTCACTCACAGTGGTGACAGATTGACACCTGTCAATCAACTTAATTCTCCCTGTCTAGAACACCAACCTTCTAAATGGTACAGGACACAGATTTTGCAGTTTTCTTCACCCCAAAGTGTGGCAACAAATGGGATAAAGGCAAACACATTTGTCCCAAATCAAACATCCCATCATCTCAATTGAAACAACACATAGAAACACCTAACACTTCCATATTTCTGCCCAAAGCACAGCAAAATAATCTGATACTGTAATCAAGAATAATTCTCAAAAAATACTATAGCCAGAAGGTACTGGGGTAAACTCCCAGCTGGGACCCAGTTGTGGGTCCTTTATGTGTGGGGTTCTGTTGGGAGCTCTGGTTTCCTTCCATGGTTCAAAGACATGCACTTTAGTTGAACTGAAAATGCTAAAGTGCCTCTAGGTACATTTGTGAGTTTGTACCCTGTCTGGGATGTATCTCCACCTTTCACCTATGAACCTACAGCACCTGGTTAAGATGGGCAATCCCGAAAACTGGTTTAGCAGTTTCTACATGCAGAGTGTGGCGGAGCTGGCTATGCGGGGTATCTATCTACTGTATAAGTATGTGAGCGCCTTACATTTAGTTCAAGTTTTAGCAGCATGTAGGAGTGTGTGCAGAGACACAAGCACATGGAAACGTTGGAAACATGGAAATGTTGGAGTCATGGAAGAAGGAGACTACAGCAGGGCACGTTCCTACAAAAACTAAACTACGGAAAAAAGTTTAGACCCGTGGCATGAGCTGCGTTTTGAAGTGATTCAGCTTCAATGGTCTCATTATTGGTCTCAGTGGCAGCTGGTGGCCTTGAGGTCTGGGAACTGCCCCAATGAGTGGAAGGTTGTGGGTTCAAATTCCAGGACTGCCAGTGGCACAACTGCGGTACCCTTGAGGAAAGGGTACCTCACTGCTCCCACTGTAATTCAAACTTAATCCAGTATTGTTACATTTACAGCATTTGGCATAACCCCATCCCCAGGAACCTTTAATCATTAGTTACAGGTTCAGTAACCCTGATGCAACTGAGGGTTAGTTGTCTTGCTCAGGGCACAGTGGTATTAGGTGGGGTTTAAACGTTGTGGTCGCTGGGTTCATAGGTAAGTTGTATAACAAGTGTATTTATCCAGCTGGCTAACGTCAGTTAACGCTTCCTAAATGTAAAACGGTGTGTCAATGTGAAAGACGGTAAGCGCTAGTATGGGTGAGTGTGTGAGACAGTGTTACTGCAGAAACAGTCACCTCCAGAGTCCATGGCCTGTTTTCAAAGCTATGTCACATACTCCAAACTCCCCATACTCACACAAGCTGTTCTTCCAGATGGGTCCTGTGGGGTGTTGTAAGTCTGCCTGCAGAACAGAGACCATTTTGTCCTCAGTTATAACCAGCACAGAAGGCAGATACAAAGGCCCAACCCCAAACACACCCACACAAACTTCTACTGAGTTGAGTTCACACCTGCTGTTCATGTCTGAACTCCTACACTGTGCGTTTGTCAAAAAAAAAAAAAAGTATGCATGTGTGTGTGGTCATCTGTTGCCCCTCTCTCCACCCCTGCTTTTATCAGCACATCTGTCAGCGCGCATGTGGAGGCAAAGGAACAGCATGCTGCGGTCATTATAGCGCCTCTGAGGCTCCTTCATCAGCGCACAATTACAGAACAACAAAGCCCCTGTGACCGGCAAGGCTAACTAGCTTTCGTTTAAACGCAGTCAGATTTCCTCCACTTACCCCAAATACAACCATCAGCGAAGTCATGTTGGACGACGTACACCATGGCTTTGCACTGGAGGTCACCTCAAACTGTGAGGAGGTGTTCAGTGTCCCTAACAGATATCCTTATGTCGTTTACACTGTAACACACACTGCAAACATCGACTAAATTCAGACTTCAGGGTGAACGTTGGGTTGGAATTACAACAAATAGCAGGTAGATAGCAGGTGATGTAGGCTGATAGTCCAATAAGCTCTGTGGAAACTGACAGTGATCACACACTCACCTCACACCTGCTTGGTTTCTGACACTGTGTGACAGACTATTGCCTACAAACAAGAGCAAGAACATGATCCATGTGTGCTGCTGTTAAGGTCATTTGATATATGATTTAATCATTTTTAAATCAAGGCCCAAATGCTACAACTTGCTTATTTTATTTTTTCCTCTGAAGTCCATTTCTAAAACAACAGTACGGCTGATAGTTTTCTAAATTTCTCCTCATCTCTTTTCTGTCATTGTAGCTTTAAGAGCGATGGATGAGGAACACATACCTTAAACGAAATGGACGTTTCAAAACACTGAAAGGTAATTTTTTCCTTCACTATGAGCGAAAAGACTAAATACGCATCTTAATTAGATGAGTTTCCAAAAAAAATTTCAACTTTTGACAGTTCTTTATATGCTCGACTCTAAATTCAGGTACGCAATCCGAACCAATTCGTTTGGACCCGAGATTACACCAATGGCGGCTGCCCTGCTGGACCACCCTGCAGTATTAGATGCTTTAGGATAGTGGGTCCTAACCTGAGTGTCAAATCCTGTCCCTCCAGTTCCATGCTACACAGGACCGTACACGTTCTGAGTAATGAAGAGATTCCAGGGAAGTCTTTTTCAGGAGCTGTCAGTCTTTCTCTCAATCCATCAGGAAGGTGTAGATTGCTCATGAGATTGGCTTGATTTCTACAGAAGTGTGTTGTCCACGGCGTGAAGACAGCAGGTTCCTTACAAAGAGCTTTCTGTGCTACAGTTATTCATGTAGACCTTACGTCCAGGTGCGCACCGTATCCTGCTTGTCTCAGCAAATTCACAGGCTTGGCATCTCCTCGCTGCATGTCAAACACTGCTAACTGGACCATGGAAACCAATCAATCATTAAGGAGTTAATGTGACATTCACTTGTTTTAATTTTCCTATAACAAAAGCACGTGTCATTTACAGGAGTTTTTGAGTTGAAGCTCATTCAGGCAGGTGAAGATATTGTGAAGAGGAGGAAAAAAGAAGATTATTATAATTTGAATATAAGGAAAAGTATATGGATACAGATATATTTACATGTGTAATGAATAACATTACATACTTTTCCTCAAATTCATATAACAGTTTGAGGCTTTATTTTTCTTCCTTTGTTGCTAAATGGCAGGTGGCAAACAGTCTTAGGTGCATCACCTTTGCTGATAAGGCACATATGTCAACAAAGGAAGATTTTCCAATATAAGACAATAGTCTAGTTAAAATTGAGCTATACCTACAGTCAATGTGCCATAGGTAAAAATGCCATACAGCATGCTGTGTAATAAAACTGCATATTGACTGTAGAGCATTTTAAAAGTAATTCTAAGGGGCTCCACTGCGCTCCTGCTTTGGAGATGTTTCTAAAATCAGAAAGGTCTTATGCATATAAAAAATGTCTGTTAAGCTGTTTATCTGGGTAGCAAGGGTTCAAAGCACTCACATGTGAACAAATACAAATAAACACACTGTGATTTGCTGTGTCAAATCTGTTCCAGATGTCTCCTGGCACAAGCCCCTAGTTTATCTAATCAATTCTTCATTAAATTCAATCAGGCCCGGCTGATGGAGCTGAACTAATCCCTGCAATGGTTAGAGTGCAGTGAGAAGATCAGGAACGAAATGCGTCTTCTTCTAACTGTATTCTCAACAAACAAATATTGTTATATTCTACAGTATTTCTGTTTCTTTGTATTTTTTCTAATGTTATTTGAATTTTGTTAAAACAATTTTTGTATAATATGTCATTAGTAAAGATGCATTGTAGATTCATCTAAATATTTCTATTTTAACAACCACTATTCTGTCATTCTTTGAAGACTGGCCTCTTGCTGTTGGCCAGAAGAAGTACTAATACATTATTCTACTTCTTTTGTTTAATAGAACTGTTTGAACACATTTTTTTGATAGAGGAACAGAACGTTTCATTTGAACAAGCCCTTTCACGTCAGCATTACTGACCGTTTTAGGAAGTGACTATAATTGGTTATACCAAAGATCAGAGGCCGAGATTACAATATGTTAAACAGATCTGTACAGCAAATAAATCACTATAATTACTAAAAGAACAGGATAAACTCTGCGCTACTGCTTCTCTCCCCTCTTTCTGCACAGGAACTAAAAGCTTCACATTACTTTTATTTGATCACCTAAAATAAAAGAAAAGGGCGTTTTTGTTGTTTAGTTGCCATGTGTACGATGCCATCTTTAACTCCACACTAGTATTTTTACATGGTTTTTAAATTTATGTATCGTTGCTTCTTCGGAACACAGGAACGGCGGAACGTCCATGAAAGGAGTTTTGCTGTGCGACAACCTTTCATAAAAGATCCCTGCAGATGAAGTTCTAGTACCGTCCTATACTGTAAAATCCTTATAATTGTGAAAAATACACAGATAAAATTTTTTGGCCATACCGCCCAGCTCTAATATAAAATAATGCATGTTTTATCCATTTAATGTCTTTCAAACATTCAAAAACCATTTCCTATCACTACGCCTGCAAGCTCTGAAGCTGTTTTGATACAGCTATGATTTTTCTTCACCCTGAACCCAGTATAATGGATCATAACCTCTGAGTGCAGAATTTCACCCACAGTCATTACGTCTTTGGGTGGTCAGCTTGGTAGGTTAATCAGGGTTGAATGTTACACTGTGAGGAAAAAAACACCTACAATGCCGACAACATTTAGTCCTAAGTGATCTTTAAAGTCCAATTGGTGTTTTTCCTGAATTTTCTAGTGTAATCAAGTTTTATTCAGCCCATTAGTTAAGACCGCCTCAGTCACACAACCCCACCACTGCTAGGCAAGTTAAGGTAGGCACATGTTTCCTTCAAGTCATATGAAGCCAAGGCAACATCACCGAACAGCTTGTAGAGAGGAACTGTCAATTCTGTTATGTTTGCTAATAGATGTCTGAGCTAACTAGCATCACGCTGGGAGATGGAGAGTAATGGAAGCGCCATCCTACCCACCCAGAGGGGGGCAATTATCCCAGTTTAAATGGCTTTGACATGAGCAGGGAGTGAGCTTACCATCTCCCAATGATGGAGCCAGTGCTTGCCACTTGAGAGCTCCTTAAATTCATTTCAGAAACACATTCGCTTTCCCCTGGGAAAAGAGCCTCATTTGTACCCTTTAATAACAACAAGATGGGGTTTAAGACGTCAATGCAACTTAAAAAACATACCAGCATCTCACAATCCTATAAACACACTCAGATTCACCCGAGAGACTGATGATGCAGCTTCTTCTTATTAATCACATTTATAAAGTGCTAAAGAATTGTAAGCTCTTCGGGAAATTTTTGGCAGATGTCTTCAGCTAAAGAAGCAACAGGTAAACACACCACAGCACTTTCTCACACAAGCATAATCGAATCGCATACACACACACTTTTTACCAGAAGCCAGTTTACCTTAGACCACCTAAAACTAGCTTCAGATCAGAACGTCACACAAACACAAGAGCAACAGAGCAGCCAAACGCCTCTACACTGCCTCAGTTTCGTGTTTTTATGTTTTCCTATCATCTCAGGGACATCTGGTCCACCCAAATAGTGAAACACACAAACGTACAGACACACAAACGTACAGACACACACACACACACACACACACACACACACACCAGCCAAACGCCTCTGCACTGTCTACTGTTTCTCGTGTTTTTATTTTCCTATCATTGTTTCCTATCATCCACATCAGGTCCGCGACGTGGAGCGCCCTCCCTGAACATCTGAGGATAACACAAAGATAATAAACTCTTCTTCGTTTATTTGATCTATTCTTTAATTTTTATTTCTGTATAGCTTCTGTAAAGAGAGTTGTGAAAGTCATTTATAGATAAAATATACTATTATTATTATTATTATTATTATTATTATTATTATTATTATTATGGACACTTGGTCCTCACAAATAGTAAAAAAGTACACATGCACACACACACACACACACATACACACACACACACACACACACACTCACTCACTGGTCAGCATTAGCCAATGGTGATGCTATTCTGGAGGCGGACACAGCCAGAGCATTAGTGTGTCTGCTATCAGCTCAGACCAATTCTAGGCCAAACACTTTTACGCAGTTTCAAAGCATCCTACGTTCTCAAAATGATGAGTGTGTCTGGCATTTTGACGTGAATGTGTTTTTTGTAGGAGTGCCTCTGTGGTTTTGCAGCCAGTGTTTTATTTTGCTGATAATACAGGAGTAGGCCTGGAACCTGGTCACAATTATCTAAGCTGACTGCAGTAACTGCCTGCTGTTTTTTCACAATATGCTTCAAGGGTAGTGGTGAGTAATGTTTAGTCATTTTATCTTTGTTACTAATTTGTTTTGGCCCAAACATTTGCATATTAAGTGTATTATTTTAATTCTTTATGATCTGTCTTTCCATCTGTCTGTCTGTCTAGCTATCCATGTCCAGCAATGAACTGTGCAGGGTGTTTCCTGGGAAACGTGGTAAGGATTTCCAAAAGTGGTCTATTCCCATGACCACATGCCCCCAGAACCCCTAGGTTTTGGAGATATGAGGTTGTTTTATGACAGGAAAGATTTACACTACATGAACACGACCGTTTCTGAAGTGATAAAACTGATAAACATCTGTTGATGTACCGCAAGTCTGGAGTTTTTGCTCTGCACTTATGATGTCGGTTCGACTGTGTTGGTGAGTAACAGGATGATTTTGTCTACAGACAGAGCACCTTTCCTCCATCACATCGAACTCAGTGACCAGAACTCCTGGAATACTTGGCTCTGGAGAACGTGAGTGAACTGAGCAGAGATCAAAGTGACAGTGACACTGGGCAGAGCCCATTCTTCTGAAACTATCTTCTGGACTTTCCCGCAGCCAACGGAAAAACAGACGTCTGCCATCACACCAACCTCCTTCCCATCTTCTCTCATTCCTCCATGTCTCCATCCCTCTCTTTTCTTCTCTTAAGGAACGCTTTCCTTTGAAATGTCCAACAAAGGCTATTTCTGTTTCTTTCATCTGTATGTCCTCCTTTTGAAAGGTAAGTCATATTAACTTCCCAGTTTCTTTTAGAGTTTGGGTTCAACTCTGAGAGGCCAGAAACTGGTCAACTATTAGATTTTTTTTTGGGTTTCCATTAGTCTATGGTATGTCTATCCGAATTTATTGAAATATAAAGAAACAAAACATTTAACATGATGCCCCATAACTGAACAAATCTGTTAAACTGAATAAATACAAAAAATAAGTAATTGTGTATTAGCGTGTGTGCTGCATTTAAAAACAACCAAACCTCATTTGAGCAGAGGGGCGCCAGAACGTTTGCAACAGTGCATACCTCTAGAACACTCTTAGATTTACAAAAAATCTGTTTGGGACGTGCTTCTAATTCAGAGAGTTTACGTTTTCCCTAAAAACATGTGAACTTCAGTAGAACCACCTGATTAAATACAGGAAACAAATCTTTTGTGAAACTGTGTTTGTTTGCTTCTCTGTGTGTGTGTGTGTGTGTGTGTGTGTGTGTGTGTGTGTCTGTGCATGCGTGCGTGTGTGTGTGTGTGTGTGTGTGTGTGTGTGTGTGTGTGTGTGTGTGTTATCAGTCCATTCCAGATGGAAAGGTAAAGGAGTGTGTGGGAGAACACAAACACAGAAGCATGTGATGATCCCATGTCTCTGTTTTCCTTTAATCCTACACCCTCTCTTTCTCTCTCTCTCTTCGTCTCTCTCTCTCTCTCTCTTCATCTCTCTCTCTGTCTCTCTCCCTCTGTCTCTCCCTCTCTCTCTCTCTCTCTTTATCTCTCTCTCTCTTTATCTCTCTCTTTCTCTCTCTTCATCTCTCTCTGTCTCTCTCTATTCATCTCT
>JBBJLR010021154.1:0-13137 GCA_037577145.1 Brachypetersius gabonensis
CTCTCTCTCTCTCTCTCTCTCTCTCTCTCTCTCTCTCTCTCTCTCTCTCTCTCTCTCTCTCTCTCTCTCTCTCGTGTTTGAACATGTCAAGAATTTGAGTCCAGTCCCACAATAGAGGAGCAAAGCTGTGTCCAGCACTGTTTGGTGATTTTCCTGCTCAAACAGACCTGATTCATCCCATCTGTTGATTGCCAAGTTCAGTGAGTGTATCTGAGTAGGGCGAGTACAAAATGGTTCTGAGCCACTGGAAACACTAAGGGTATAAAAATACATCAGTGCTTTAGGAGGCATCAGTTTTTGGTATATTGGCTATAATATTCAGTAGAATGCACTCCTTTTATTGGTTGATACTCTGGTTATTATCAAATGTCAATGTTGTTTATTATCAAATTTTTATTGTCTATATTCCATTACTGCGTAAATAGTAATATTTGGTTGCTGACCATTTTCAAACAGAATCACACCAAAATAACTGAATTCAGTCAATCTCAAATTACAGTGCCTTGCAAAAGTATTCACCACCCTTGGCTTTTTACCTATTTTGTTAAATTCCAAACTGTAATTTAAAGTCTTATTTTATGTGATGGAAAATCGGTGAAGAGAAATGAGAAAACCATATACAAAAAACTATGTATAAAAACTGAAAATTGCCATGTGCATATGTATTTACCCCATTTACTATGAAGCCCTTAAAAAGTTCTGGTGCAACCAGTTATCTTCAAATGTCACATAGCAAAATGAAGTCCACCTGTGTGCAATTTAAGTGCCACATGATCTGTTAGTATAAACACACCTTTTCTGAAAGGCCCCAGAAGCTGCAACACCACTAAGCAAGAGGGATCACCCCGTGAAGACCAAGGAGCCTTCCATACAAGTCAGGGACAAAGTCATTAAAATATATAAAAATATTTGATGATCCACCAGAGCACCATCAAATCCATCATCTTTAAATGGAAAGAACATGGTACCACAACAAACCTGCAAAGAGAGGGCCACCCACCAAAACTCACAGACCAGGCAAGCAGGGCATTCATCAGAGAGGCAGCACAGAGACCAAAGGTAACCCTGAAGGAGTTGCAGAGTTCCACAGCAGAGACTGGAGTATCTGTCCATAGAACTACAATAAGCTGTACACTCAATAGAGATAGGCTTTATGGAAGAGTGGCGTAAAAAAAAAAGGCTTTAGAAGGCACATGCTGAGTTTGCCAAAAGGCATGTGGGTGACTCTCCAAAAGTATGGAGGAAGGTGCTCTGGTCAAATAAGACTAAATTACAACTTTTCACCCCTAAGGAAAATGCTGTTTGGAGCAAACTCAACACATTCCATCACCCCAAGAACACCATGAGCACTGTGAAACATGGTGGTGGCAGCATCACGCTGTGAGTATGTTTTTCAGCGTTTGTTGTTTGCTTCACAATATAATACACCTTCAAAGTTGCAGACATGTTGTGTAAACGAAATGGTGCAAACTCTCAATCAATCAATTTTCATTCCAGGTTGTGAGGCAACAAAACATGAAAAATGCCAAGGGTGGTCACTTTTGCAGGCCACTGTATAGTGAATTTCAAAGCCTATCAATTTGCAACTAAATGATATAAAACTAATTATTTTATTTTCAAATATACATCCATTCTGCACTCTAGATACTGCAAAAGGAAATTGCTTTTACTTAATAATTTTACAAATGTTAAGAATGTTTAACATAACTTTGACACCCTCTCTGGTGTAAATGAAAACTCTCCTGAATATTACTGAACTGTAAAATGGAACCTGTAGTAAATTGAGTAAATTTTATGCAGTTATATTTAATGATTTTGTCCTTGCTTGAATTGCTTGTGATCTTGGTTCTAGGTTTAATTTTGGATGCAGAGATTTATACTAAACATTCCTTCCACATAGCACACTTCCACCCTGATCTTCACTATGTATGGAAAGTAGCTTGCTGCCTTGGGTACCCACAGGTTCTGGTGTGCCAGATAGCAGAAGGTCCTTGACAGTGAGAGAGAAAGTGGCAGCTGGCCGGGCCTGGGACACTTCAGATGCAGGAGGCATCCCGGCAGCCCTCTCAGGGAAAACGCCAGAGTCCCAGCCATCTGCAGAACAGATAATAGCACTTGTTTGCCTTTGTGTATGTTTTTGTAACCACACATTGATGAAATACATGACTAATCGTGTTCAAGGCGTTTAACGTGAAACAAAAAATGAAAGAAATCATGCCACACAACAGTTTTGCCTGTGGACAAATAATAAATGTTTGATTCTTACAGAACTGAACAGAAGCCCAATAACTGCCTGAAGTGTTTATAAAGGAAATGGTTATTGATCTCTGGCCGCTGTGAAGACATTTTTACAAATAAGTGCAGGGCTTACTGAAATCGATGGGCAGCCTGGTGTCTGGAGGTGGAGCCTGCTGTGGCTGGCGGGGGAGGTAGCAGGACTCTAGATGGGGGCTCCCAGGAGGAGGGGGACTGTCATTATGGTCAAAATGGTCTTCACTTATCCCACTGTCGCTCGGAGAAGGTGACCACAACGGAGAGCCAGACACGGAGTCATTCCCGCTCAGTAGGGCATTAAAGAAATCTTCACCACCCCGTGCTGGCATCATCATCTACACAACAAAAGACACACAACACTGAACACCACTTGCAGTGAACACACTCAAACTAGTCCTAACCTTTCGAATGTCAATACTTGTGTGTTACTCACTGGACAGTGACCCAAACAATATACCCTTTCACAAAATGTTTTGAAACAGTGTGTGAAAACATACTTATTTTGTGGGATGCTACAGCAAACAGAATATAATAGAACAGAATACATTTATTGTCACTGCAACTCACAGGATTGAACAGTGCAATAAGATTAGATAAACAGTACACAGAAAGTAAAGAACACAAACAACTGCATAACAAGGAACTGAGGTAAAAAAGTCTAATAATAAATCACTGCTAATTAAAAAGCTCTGGTAATTTAACCAGTATCACCGTCAACATAAAGGTTTATAGGAAACCAAGACAACCTATAATTTTTTTTTTTTTTAATTCTACCCATGGGTGAGTAATAACTAAAGCCAGAATGTTGGCCAGAAAGCTAGGTCAATTTTAGATACTCAAGAGTAACTCATTCATCTAATGTTCACAGTCTAGTGTTGGTACACTCTGCAGTCTGTCCCAATTATTAAAGCCATTTGTGGATGTTTGAACAGTTTCATGCTTTCCCTGCTTAAACACACCTCATTCAACTCATCTGTTGATTGTCCAGTTTTGTGGGTGTTTTTGAGTAGGAGAACTCCTCAGTCCCAGACCTGGGAAAGGGTCTCAGTAAAGTGACTCAACTGCATCGAATTTTGAAATGTTATGATTAGTTTTAATATTTTGTAGTATCCACTCATTTTATTTCATTTCTATAAATGTAAATGTAAATGTATGTGGCCCTGCGACATGCTGGCGACTGTCCAGGGTGTACCCTGCTTCGCCCATTGCAGTTGGGATAGGCTCCAATCCCCCCACGACCCCGAGTGTGGAAAAAGGGGTAGATAATGGATGGATAATAAATGTAATTCTCTTGCTGTTTTTAAATGTGAATATTGTTTTATTGTCTGTAGTCCACTACTGTGTAAACCGTTTGTCCAGTCACATTAAAAAATAATTACAAAATAGGTTAATTAATTCCAAACAAATTATAGTGAATTTTAAAGCCTATTGATTCATAATTATTTAAGAATTGCTCTAAAAATAACTTTTAGTTTTGTGTTATTTTGAAACATGCAAGCATTCTGTGTCTTGATCTTTTATCTTGATCTTCAGTTCATGTACATTTGAATGCATACACACACCTTAAACCATGTGGTCTTAGGCCCTTGGTACTCTAATTGAGGTGCAATTAAATCAGTTAATTACCTAATCACTTAAACAATACTGTGATTGCATCAGAATGACACAATAAAAAATATGTATCAGATCTTTACATATTGCAGTGAAGGCAGAATTGCGAAGGACAATATCGTGATAATGATTAACAAATATTATATTGTGCTGCCCTAAACACCAGGCTATAACTTTGTATAGAGCCTTTGTATACTGTGTCTACTATGAATAATTACAGCAACGACCTAAAAATGTGTGGTCCCACATACAGCCCCTTGAAGGGTTTTTAATGTCAGAGAGAGATACAGGAGCTTCAAACAAATAAAGTGTCGAAGAGCAGTCCTAACTTATAGCAGAAGGTCGGCTGTGCACTTGAGATGCATTGCTTACATTAGGGTCCTGGACTGGCCAAGGCTGCTCATTATGATGCATCATGTCCTCATGGCGTAGGATGCCATCGTTCTTGTCAAAAAGTAAATCCAGCAGTTCTATTCCATCACAAGCCTGCAAGAATTCGAATGTGTCTGTAATTAAATGCTGTTCATGTCAGTTTGATGAATTGAGTGACTTTACAAATCAATGGAATGCAAACATCTGAAAAAGGTTCATGTACAACGAGTTCTTCTGTCCATTTCATACACAGACACACACACACACACACACACACACACACAAAGAAAAGTTTTGCAGTAAAGTTAACTTCTACATTTCCTGAACTTTGGTCTTTCGTATGTGTGGGTGTGTGTTTGTGTGTATGTGGGCCACATCTGGTCTAGCCTGATAATAAAGAAAACAACTACGCTCCAGCTCAAATAACCCTAAACAAAAAAGCTCTTACCTGCTCAGAGTAGCGTTCCATTACCTTGTCCTCTGTGAGCAATTCCACGATTAAAGTAATGACAGCAACGGGAAAAAAGCAAAAATTGAGGGATGTGGGTCTCAGTTCAGCCACTTTCTCTCTCTCTCTCTCTCTCTCTCTGATATCACTCTGAGGACAAAGTTTAAACTCCAACACTGCAATCAGATCATCATTAGCAGGCCTGTCTGCCGATTGGCTTTGGCAGAAGATGACGCATGACTAGCAGAGACAGATAAAATGATGAATCGACAAAGAAGTCCTCAGTCTTACAGTTCAGTTAGAACTAGCACAACTTGTTCTAACTAATATTATCGCCTGGAAACAACCCATTAGTAGTAATACTGTCTCAATTCCTATTCTTCAGTTATGCACCTTCCTGTACTATGGCAAGGCCCTTCAAGAAACTAGAAAATAACAAGTTTCTATTGCTTTTGTGTTAGTTGCGTGTAAGGTTTTGTTGCTCTAAGTGGGCTCTTTGGTGTTGCTGTGTTAACACACCCCCATACCAATCGGCACAGCTCAAGGTTCACATAGTTCTATTTTGTTCCAGGTACATTTGACTGCGTGACCTTTAACACAATTCAGATGCTTCTGACCAAAGTTATACTTGTACATTGACTTTATAGGAATATCTCATAATATATATATAGACATTCTGAACATTCATTGTAAGTTATTATAAACAGTTGTGTTTTTTATGACAAAAGCCCATTTGGACCATTCCTGTTTGTTTTGTTCATCAGACAAATAGTTACCTGTATGTAACTTGTAGTGTATGTATGTATGTAACTTGTAGTTTAAATAATTTTGGAACATTTCACTTCAGTGTAGAGAGCAGCTCACATTTTCATTTCCACTTATATAACTATAGCAAAATGCACTCTCTGGGCTCAGATAAAAAGTGCCATTAATCCTCATTAAATACACAAACCAATGTAATTTATTGTGATTTGTTGTGATTTTCCAAACTTTAAGTTGTTAATCACACTTTTGTTTGCAAAAGCGTGTGCCTCCTCTCCAACTCTCCTCTCCACACCACACAGAGAACAGAGAAACTTCAAACATGAACAAATGTGCTATACCTTTTCAATAGGACATATTTGACATTTTCCCATTATGTTAGATATGTTAAACTGTAATTGTGCATTAAAAGAGCATTCTCTGTAGAGAATACTACATAGGCTGACTTAAGATGTGGTTGTGTGATGAGAGTGCTGTAATGAGCGTTGCGAGCTTGTTCAAATTGACATGAGTCTAACCATTGTGAATTAATTTCCCACTTTAGTAATGCTCTCTGTGAAGAATGAACAGATGTAAAATTTGCTGCAGACACAAGAGTTGTAAAAGGAAGAGCTTTTGATCTAGAAATACATGCGGAGACAGACAGCCACAGCTCTATTCAGTAAAAAGACCAACCAGACATTCTTTGCCAGTCTGTCCATTTGGAAGCCCCTCACAGTTTCCAGCATCGTAGAGCTCAGAAGCCTCAGTAACAAGTTTATACAGCATTTATGAGGTTGTAGTCAGTAAGTCTGAATGACTACGTCCACACCCCCCTACCCCTCTCCACCGTTGCCAGCCATGTCTTAATGTGTTTGTGTTTATGTGCTTTGTTGCAGAGGTGTTTTTTTCCCTGTTCCCACACTGCCCTAATAAGGACAGTCGGGGTGGGGCTCTTTTTCTCTCCTCCTCTCTCCTCATGTATTCTATATTTCCTTTTTCTCTGTTACCTCTCAAATGACCTGTCCCTCCAAAGTGTGATGTTTGTGTATGTGTGGTCAGAGGGGTCCAATTTTGCTGCATGTAACAGTGTATGTGACAAATAAAGGTTTATCATCATCATCATCATCAGCATCATCATCATCATCATGAACATGACAGTGAGTGTGAAAAATGTGTTTATTATTTCACTGCTTCTTCCTTATATGAAAGAAAAGACTTGTCTTGTAAAGTATAATTTAGAATGACTAATGTTCTACATTTAGTTGCTAGTTTAATAATCATATTTTATTCATCTCACAGACCTAACACTGAAGGCTTCTGTAAGTTTTATCCATATTTGTTATAATTCACATAATTGTCATTATCATCTTTCTTATTATAATATTCCTTTCAGGTGCACGGCAGAGGAAGATGGTCATCCATTCTAAGTTTTGGTTCCTTCCAGCGTTTCCTTAAGCTCTTACAGAGACTTTTTCCTGCCGCTGTTGCCCGCCACAATTAGAGACTTGGGCCGGTAATTACAGCAGCGTGGAAAAGTCAAGATCAAATCTAGCAGCATTTAATTTATCCACTTTTTTAGTGAACCATACTGCCACAGTAATTCTTCCATTTCCAACTTAAACCCAACCAGTTATATCTGTGTCCTCCCAACGAAAGCTGTTCCCAAAGCTCTCTTGAACATCACATTCACCTTCAAAGAGGTTCTCTCTCATGTTGAAATAAAATGACTAAAGAGCTAGGTCTGAAAAGAAGAAGAAGGAGAATACTTTATACCTACATACAGGTGTACAGACAAAGGAAACCAAGTGTAATAGGACTTTCCAGAACTGAAGTTTCAAACATTTATTACAGGGCTTTTGGAATTAAAGATAACGGGAAAGGTAGAACACCAAAACTGTCCAGCAGACACTGTTATCCAAAGCAACTTACAACTAAATCCTGTTACAGCATTGGGAGCTCTTTCATCTGTGGGAAGGGTGAGAAAATCAAGCTTCACTCTTGCATTAGATCTGAATACATCCACAAGAGTTTCTGTCTGTTCTTCTAATGTGAGAAGATCTGTGAATCTGAAATGATGTGATGATATTGAAGCCTTTACAAATAAATGAAATAGGGAATAACAGATTTGCACCACAGCAACCATTTAGTGAAAACAGGTCTGAAAAATATTGTATATACATTTTAATTAATAGACAATTTAATTGTTGTATGTATCAATGGACACTTTAATGTGGTATATATTCATGCACATTAATGGACAATTTTAAAGGCAAGTTTGGAATGTAAATAAATTAATGGGAGGTAAACTTTTACACAGCACATTATCCAAAGCTGCCGTGGAAAGCACAGCGACCAGCATGATACAAATACAATAGAATGGAACTAATGTGAGAGATGCAGTAGATTCTTATTTTTTGTCTCCATGTGTCATCTTGTGTTTTCTTTCTGTTTTTAACCGACATAAGAGTATGAGAGCATGCCTATTTGACTGTGATTCATCTTAAATTAAGCATGGCCGCCTAAGGGTGGTGCTATAATTATGCCATTCACAAATTCAGTTACTCCTCCCCATCATCAGATAAGTGTGACTCATTAGAGGAAGAGAGAAGACTCTTTAACCCTTTAAATGCTCCACTTATTATTCTGGTATTAACCTTTAAGGCTCATTATTCAGTTACCACTATGAATTATTCATAAATGTCACATATATCATTATCAGACTGTGCAAGCAACATGTGGGCCCACATATGTGTTACTAGAGGTTCCAGAATGGTTCTTAGCTAGAATGTATGGTTCCAGGAAATACCTTTCACTGGTATTAAACCTTAACATTATGTGGAGGGTTTTAATCTTCACACATTTCCTTCACAAACATTTTTTTAAATAATGATCTGGCTCTTTAAGAAAGTAAAAGTGATTCTTCTGTGGTGCATGTCAGAAATTCCTTAGTACTGGAGGAGGTCTATGCTTTTGTGAGGGGTAACCTCAGTTAGAAAGGTTATTTAATAATTCTATATTTATGATCCATACATTAGAACGACCTTAGTCTGGTGTGTGTGTTTCTGAGTGCTTGCTGTTTCCTTGCTGGAAGTCACACACCCCAGCCTCTTAACCACATCAGTTTTAAGCTTTGAAATGCAACCTTGAGGAAAATTCAAGAGCAAATGTCGCTCACTGATGTTTTCTTCAAATATTTTATTCATCAGATTAACCTCTCATGCTTTGCTTTCATGGAAAGTCTTGATAGATCACAACAGCAGCTCAATTGCAAACAAAGAGGTCTCTCTGAAATAAAGTCTTCGACAACTAAAACTACAAAAGAGCTATGAAGTGTGCTTTTCTGCTATTAATCTATTTGATGTTCTGAATAAATCTGTCTATTTATGTTAGCATGATGGACCGCATAGCGCAAGATTATTATGCCCCCTGATACAAAACACACAATATATTTATTTACATACAGATTTTTTTCTGATCATTCCTGATATTTATCTGTTCATATTAGTGCACAATTTAATTCATGTTATATTACATACACTATATGGACAAAAGTAGTGGGACACATCTGTTTTTCACATCTGTTACAGCTGAAAATGTGAGACCAGCTCCACTTTAAGGTCTATGTATTTGAAGGCAGTGTCATTAAAGGACACAGTTTATGTTTTATTTTTTTCCTCCAATTTCAAGATAAGATAGGATAAGACCACATTTTATTAGTCTCTGTATGTATGTATGTATGTATGTACACAGTTGGTATATGTATGGATATATGTTCAGAGTGAATATATAAATAAATATAAGAACACACACACACAAACACACACACACACACACACACACACACACACACACACATACACACACAGGTACACACACACAGGTACACAATGGAGTGATGCACCAAAAAACTGCACATTTTAAATAGCATATTTTGCCCTGTATTAATAGTTCCACCTCAAAAATTGCACATGTTGCATCAAAAACATGCACTCAAGTAATATTGTACATAAGAGAAACTAGCATGGTGTGAATTCAGTAAACTAACAGGGTATATAAATGTGCAGATGCGTGTCCTCTATAGAGAACATGCACTTATTTCCATGGAATGGGACTGGGGCGCTCAGATTTTTGCACACAATGCTTTTGGTTTTCAAAGTAGGGTGGATCATTATAGCTGGAGGTCAGTCATGATCCTTCATACTTAGATCAGTAGATCAGGTCTCAAACAGAAATGTCATTGACGTCCATGTGAGCGAAGGGCTGTGGGGAATTCAAAGGCATTTCAAGGCTGTGGCAGCATTTAGTGCCCAAGAGGAAATATTCTAGATCAATGATCTGCAGAGTGCATGCTGTCACCCTGAATTCAGCTCACATGCTGACCGAGACATGGTCAAAGGACTGTCCGAGGAGCCCAGGTTAACATGTTAACATGTCAACTCTTGAAAGGAACTTGCATTAATTTGATGCACATGAACAAACTTTGTGGAGAACGAATGTAGGAATAACGGTCAGCAGAGGTTCCAGACAAACTTCTGGAACAATGTCTTCTGAACAGAAAGTCACAGTTCTTTGACTGAATCCTGGATGTCATCAATGGCACATAGCTTGTTTCATTAAAGCCAAACCAGTTCTACAAAACAGTTTAGAATAACCAAAGCAACTCTTTACAGTCTAGAACCATTTATGAAAGGTTAAGGAGGTGAGATACATACATCTTCACTAACATATAAACTGACATCTATACTAAAAACAACACAAGATGCAGATGCTACTCTGACGTCTGGTCAGCGGCCACAGGGGGGCGCTGGGGTTTATGTTTTGATATGCATGTATAGAACTCTTATTTTGATAGCCTGAGTGCACCGGCTGAATAATGATAAGTGAGATCAGCTGCTGCTGTACTCAGGACTAAGTATTTGTGTGTTGTCATTGGTTGTTGTTTTATGTATTTAAGTTCTGTTCAGTTGGACCTCTGAGTCGGTCCACCCTCACGTTCACCCTCACAGTTACTGTTGCAGTTGTTTTTGCGTTAAATAAAGAAAGACCTAAGGCATGAATGCTTCCCTGTGTCCTTTCCCTTCATGGGTTGAAAGCAAAGGACATGACAGCTACAAGAAAAAAATAATAATAGATACAACAGGAAAAAAAAGTGTCACAGTATATGAATAAAGAGAATGGCACTGTGTGATGGGGGCGCAGTTTAAGGTGTGGTTCCTCTAGAAAAAAAAAATCAGTTCAGTTTAGGAGTGTTTTTGTGGAAAATGCTAAGTTACATTTAAAAAAAAAAGACATACTGTGAAATGCTCTGTTCTGGGAAAACTTACAAAAAATCATTCACGCTGGTGGCAATGGAACCAGATGTCTGATCATTAACATTACATTTAAACATTTCTAAAAACTTACATCCTCTTCAATCCATCTACAATGCAGGAGAAATTAAAGCAGTTTAAAGCATTTGCATAAAGGTCAGTCAGTGCTTAAGGACATTATGTGTAATGAATTCGACCAAAAATCTTCTCCAGTAAAAAAAAACTATTTAATTTCATTTGAATCCCCTAGAAGTTTTATTGCTTTTAGTTTGCTAATATAATTTCTCTAAGATTAAGTTTGGTGTGATGTTTCACCATAATTCATGCAATTGTTCAATACACCTTGTTCTGAAATCAGTGGGATTAATGGGGAGTTTTTCCCCGTTATGCATTTATTTCAATATCCAGTATGCTGAGGTCACTGTTCAATTTATTAAAAAGCACTTTAATTAGAAGGTTTGTATTATACTACTGTAGCCATTTATTTTAAAATTGCTCCCCAGTTCCATGAACGGTCAGGTCCACAGAGAGTTCATGTACTCATCCTGCTTCACGATGACGACTGATTTCTCATTCTCTTTTACCCTCCTTCACTTTGATCTGTCTATCAGGACGTCTGTTCAAGTGTAACAACAAGTCCTCTGCACTAGTAGAGGTTTGCAGCTATATTTGAAGCTCTACCTGGAATATTTTACCATGAGGAAGAATGTTGATATGCCTGCATCGTAGCAGCTTTTGTGATCAGGATTCAGGATTATTTGTTATACGTTACCTCAGATTATAATTAGTCTGCTATACACTTAATACAGTCATCGCGTCCAGTGTGGCTGAATGATATTGATATAGCTGTACAAGATAAGATAACCATTTATTAGTTCCACAGGTAGGAAACTTGCATTTCAGACAATACAAAAGATGCAGTAGCTGTATCACCAATAGATTCATATCCATGTATGTATATATACATACACACTATATGGATGAATGTCCAGTGAAGGGAAATCTTAATGCTTCAGCAGACCAAGACATTCTGGACAACGCCATGCTTCCAACTTTGTGGACACAGTTTGGGGAAAATCCTTTTCTGTTCCAGCATGACTGTGCCCAAGTGCATAAAGCAATCTCCATAATGGACCAACATGGTTGGATAGGTTGGGTGTATAAGAACTTGTCTGAGTCTTACTGGTGGTAGGCAGGTTGGTCCACTGTCCTCAGAAAAGATAAACGATTCGTGCATCCATTTTGGCTTCCTTGGATAGATACACATATCAGTCTTAACTTGGTACAGCTGAAAGTCATTTCCATGCGCGCACTAGTGAAGAAGTGCGTGCGCTGTGACCAGCGAATTATTGACAGATTGAAGGTTTCTTCTAGGCTCTTCCTGATTCAGTAATATCAGATAAATTTTAATATAAAGAGAACTCCCACTCTCAGAACATTTCCATGTGCGAGTGCCAAATTTAAAGCTCAGATGCCGGATGGAAAGCTCTGGCGGGCCAGATGTCGCCAGTTGACGATCACTGGTCTAGTGGTAAAGGGGACATCTTTATGCAAAACTCACATTTAAAGTTAGAATCGGTCTGTGGGCTACAAAACATGGTCATGAATTTCTTTGCACAAAATCCCTGTGAAATAAAGAGATATAACCAGTTTTAATCTTGGCAGTTTTGGTCGATTTCAAAACATGCCATTTCAGGGCTCTGTCTCTGAATAAGCTGTTGCTGGCCACGACGCTGAAGCGCCTTATTCACAGCTCCTTATTCCAATTTTTGATTGTTGCTGGGATATGCCCATTGAAAATGAAATGAAAGCCATGCAGTTCTTTGGTTTTCTTTGTCTGGGAGAAAGTGTAGGGATTTGTGCTGTTCTTTAAAGTCAACAACACATGACTTGCCTCTGCATGTAGACACAGTGCTCGGCTTATCCGTGCTCATAAAACTAACAGACAAAATGGCGGATCTTCTGCTCTTGTGGCACAGCAGAGCGTGCTGTACCTTATACGTTCACGGGAACAAAGCGCTTTTTATGCCATGATCAGTGTATTTTTAATCTAATTTCTTTGCCTTAACTAATAGCAGAGGCTGTTTTATTGTGTTTGTTTCATCCTGTGTTGCTGTGTGGACATATATTTATAGACTTTCTTTCTCTGGTACATGAAACAGAGTCCTCATTTTGAAATGAGTCCAACTGCAAAAAATTTTTTGATATTTTAAATTTGGGAGCTGCAAAGACCCAAGATGGCCGCTGAAAGGCGCTGGCAGGTGGTGGCCTAGTGGTAGGATACTTGCCTCTGGTGCAAGAGGTCATGGGTTCGAATCCTACCTTCAGTACGCCACCACTGGGTCCCTGAGCAAGACCCTTAACCCCAAGTTGCTCCAG